>JARHVA010001872.1:2990000-3012284 GCA_037957365.1 Torreya grandis
CACCATTTATTTTTTAGAGTTTGATGAATATTATTTTTATGCCTTTTTTAAGGAAGTTTGTGTTGGTGTTTTTTATAACATCCTAATCTATAAGAAAACTTGGGAAGAACATTTGAAGTATGTGAAAAAGGTACTACTAATTTTGAAGCAACATCATGTTTATATAAAAACTTCCAAATTTTATATTGGCATACATGAGGTGGATTACTCAAGTCATATTTTTTTCAAATGAAGGATCTCACTTCAACCCTAAGAAGATAAAAGCTATGATAGAGTGGTAAGTACCAATGAACCTTAATAACATTCTTGGATTTTTGGAGATTAGATGGTACTATAACATGTTTGAAAAAAATTATGGTAGTATAGAAACTCCACTCATAGCTTTATTAGTGGAATATTCCTTCAATTGGATTGAATCATCTACTAAGTCATTCGATCAACTAAAAAATTCTATTTGAATAACTCCATTTTTGGGGACCCTTAATTTTTACAAATAATTTGTTTTTAAATGTGATGCATCATGATATACCATGGGATAAATAATCATATAAGAAGGAATACCCATTGCATTTGATAGTTGTCAACTCAAGTGACAAAATAATTTCAGGCCAATCTATGAGAGAGAGATGATGGATATTATTCATGTAATAAAGTAATAGAGACCTTATTTTATGCATAGACACTTTTAGGTGAATATTGATCTTTATAATTTAAAATAATTTTTGGAATATTGATTGTAATGAAAAAAAGAGGGTGACTAAAATTTTGGGTTATGACTTTAAAATGGTCAATAATAAGGGAAAATAAAATTGGTAGTAGATTCACTTTCTAGGAGGGATGAATCAGATGAGGTACTACAACATGCCATAACCATTTGGTAATTATATTGGTTAGAGGAACTAATATCATAAATAGAGAATGATAGGGATACATGGTTCCTGATTTAGAATGTTCAGCATGGTTTAGGTTTTTTTGAAAAATTTGAGTGAAAAGCAAACAAATTATGGTATAAATATATATTTTACATATGTTAGGATTATTATCTTAAGCACAAGAAAATTCATTATTTTTATACATATCCAATAAGGGGGTGTTCAAAAATTTTGATGGCACAGCATCTCATCAATAAATATTTATTTTACCACTAGCTCAAGGGGGATATATATCTATTCATGGCATAATGCATGGTTTGTCAACAAAACAAAGGGGAAACAATTAAGACTCCATTTATTCTATATTAATTATCCATCCCTAGCCTATGGTGTGAGGAGGTTTTCATGGATTTAATTATAGGGTTGAGTTGATCTGAAGGTAAAAATTACATCATGGTAGTTATGGACAAGGTCATAAAATATTCTCATTTTTTCTCATTATTCCAAATATTTGAATATAATATAATAACTTTCAATTTTCTCAATATAGTTCAAAATTTGCATGTAAACCATAAAAAAATGTAAGTGATTATCATCATATCTTCACCACTAAATTTTGGATTGAGTTATTTTCAAGTTTGGGTACCTAATTCTATCATATCTCGTCATATCATCCTCAAATTGATGGGAATTTGAGGTGGTCAAAAAATTGCCTATAATGGTATCTTCATTATTTTTCATCAAATAAATACAAATATTGGATCTATTGGATACCACTAGCAGAATGGTGGTAAAACACTTCATTCCATATCTATTCTAAAATGTCTCCCTTTGTGGAAATTTCTTACTATCACCTTTTATCCATAACTTTATCTTTGAAGGTGTAACCTAAGGTTTGAGTTGTTGAGGAAAACATTCAACATAAACATGAGGTACTAGTTGGTTTAAGCAAGAATTTATAAATAACACAAAATAAAATGAAGTAATATGTTGATCAAAACTATAGTGAGAGAAATTTTGATATTAGTGATTAGGTCTTTATGTGCTTTCATCCATATAATAAAATTTGTTTGAAGAAACAAAAAAGGGATATAAATGTTTTCCTAAATATTATAGCCCCTATCAGATCCTTCAAAAAATTTCAAGTGTGGCATACAAGCTGGAGCTACCCCAATTCAATCACTTACATCCTATATTTCATGTATCTTGATTGAATAAGGTCATTAGAAAAATAATTTCTAACCAGACTTAGTTACTTGAATCGGATGAAGAATACAAATTCCTTTTATAACCTGAGGAGATCCTTCACACATGCATAAAAACTATGAATAAGAGATCTCAAGGAGTATTTTATCAAGTGGAAAATTTATAATAATGAAGATGAAACATGTAAGGATGAATCTTTCCTATAACAACATCAATATTTTATTCAATGTTGAGGGCAATGTTGTTTTGAAGGGGAGGGGCATGATAAGATCTTAAGTTATATTTCATCTAGGGATATGTGTGGCCAAATTATATTATTGCATTTATATATGTTCTTAGTATGGTTTCTATATGAAATAAATATGGCTAAGTAGATTATATATAATATGTATTGGTTAGTCTTTTATTAACATATAATAAATTCTACTCTTATTGCATTATTTTAGAAGTTTCCCCGTTGAAGAAGCTTAGTATTTATTATCAAGTATTCTTATATTTTGTCAATTATTGTTTTGGATCTAATTATTCTACTCTTAATTATCTAATATCATATTCAAATATTGCAAATGTATAAGTAATTTCATTACAATTGTTTCTTTATTTAATAATGTAGATCATTCCATGATATATGATATAGGAGGAATCATACTAGGGACATCGTGTTGGATAATTTATTCATTTATCAAGATGAGACAAAAGTAAGCATGAGTAAAAGAGGTGTGAGGAAACCTATTCTTATGATATAAGGAAGGGAGATCCTCATATTCCCCAAAGTACTCTAGTAATGACTCATCATTTGAGAACTTCCGATGTCAAAATTTATTATGAAGCATTTTCTTCAATCGAATGTTAATTTACTAATTGTAGTTCATTATTAGAAGTAGGTATATGTATGAATTATTATTTTTCATTTATAAAATGAGTTTTATGGTGAGTGGTTTGATTTATAGTCCATTTTTAAATGAAAATCTGAACCTTATCAGTTTTTATTATTTGAAGGTGTAATAGGTTGGGTTATACCTTGTTTATTTTTTCCTGATCCTTATACTCTATAACCATATTATAATAAATATTGGTAACATGAATTATAGTCATAGTATTTTGATGTAGAATCATTAATTGGTTGTATAATTAGATAATGTTTGAATGGGTCAGTAAAAATTGTGAATTTATAGATAAACCCTTGGTGGATTAATTTTAAGCATGTGTGTAAAGTGGAGGGATATTCAAAAATTTCATGTATCCAAGGAAGTCCAAAAATTATTTTTTAATTTAAATCATTTGGCATAACTTGGAATTAAGTAGTTAATGTATGGGGTCACATAATTATATTTAGTGTTATCCACCCCAATAATTTTCATGACATATGTTCAAATCCACTAATAATCATGATGGATGGTTCTAGATTTGTAGGTCCAATGCCAAGTAAAGAGAGAAAGGATATTGATAAAATGGTGAATCCTGAACCATTGTCCATGATAATTCATTTTACCATTTTATTATAGATAAACATTTGTATATATAATGGTAAACAACAATTTATAATGTCTTGAGGTGTTAGATCATCTCTTTCAAAAATAAATGTTATGCCTGGTCCATTTGATTGAATATATGAAATACACATATGGGGGGATCCACATTGCTTGGGAATATGGTCATATGTAAGGCATCCAAAATAACAACCTTGTAATGGGAATATCGATGCAATGAATCCAAAAGTAAATTTTTATCAATGATATCCTGGGAGTAATTTATTACATTAGGAAGAGAAGATTTGGGTTTTTATGCATTCCCTATAATTCTTAGTGATAAAAGGTAAAATATCATAATAGATATTATAAAATGATAAGTTTAAAATAACTCATTTGTTTTGTGTTGTTATATTTTTGACCATTTTTCTTTAAAATTCTAATTTAGGTGGTCATCCACTCCCCATAATAGAAAAAAGTTATTATGACATATTGTAAATGGTAATAAATGATATATGCATCTAATTCCTTTTAAAAAATTTAAATATAATTTTAAAATATTTATAGTTTAGAAATGAAAAAACTGGAAACCCTAGGTCTATCTAGGGTTTTGAGACCAAATGGAAAGTTCACTAAATACTTAACCCTAACTTTAGATAAAGGGATATCTAGGGTTATGGGGGTATTATATTATATTTTACACAAGTATGGTGAACTAATATAATGACCATGCGAATTAATAGAAACTAAGATAAATAATATAATCAAGTTTAACAATTGATATTTCTATAAATAGTAAAGTACAACTATTTATATATAATGAAATAAAAGGGAAGAAATGATACATAGTTGGTTTAATATGTTCATGTAGGTTTCATCCTATAATAGTCATCAAATTCTAGGCATATTATTTTTGTGGCCTTAGATACTTGCATTAGGTATAAGTAATTATGTCAATGAAGGTATCTAATTATCACATAGGTTCTGTATACACAAAATATTTTAAAACTTTTATCACTTACTAGAACTTTGTATCTTGTAGGAACATGTTGAGTCTCAATCTCTATGAGTAGATGCCTTAAGGGGTGAACCAAGAAAGGGGTGGGTAGACCATTGGTTTCTTATAGGATTCTTGTCTCTTTTGTCACTTGTTATTTACACACTTATCTCTTGAAAACCTTTCCCCTATGTTTTTTTTCTCTCTTACACACTCTCTAATCATTTGCCACATTTTATCCTCATTTTCATAACCTTAGCCCATTTTTGATTTTTGGTTGTATTAGGTTGACTAGGTCGACCATGTATAATTTTAGGTGAAATTCACTTAGGGTCTAGGTTGCCTCTTGGCTGACCTAGCCCATGACCTAGTGAATTTTTTCCCTTAATTATACTAGGTCGACCCTATCAACCAAAACTTTCAAAAGGTCTTAGGGTTAAATCTACCTATATATACAAGTTAATTTTATCATTATTTAGAGAAGAGAATAAGAATTAATATCTATTTCACATATGTTTATCCACCATTCTACTTGAGGAGCAAGATTAGGGTTTCATACTTTCTTTGGAGATATAGATCTTGTCTTATAGAGAAGTCTTTTAGATGCATTGATAGGTTGTGTAGCCTAGAGATAATTTATCCTTGTCATCCTTACATACCACAAAAATCTCTTGTGAAGTACCTTAGCCAAGGGAGAGATTGAGAATCAATAGGTTCATCTTCAAATGTAAATATTCCTAAATTTGTTCCTCCTTTATAAGCGTAGATAGATATGTATTTGTACTTATCTTCCATGCATTAGGATTTCATATACATTAACATGAGTATATGTCTCTTATGCATTTTCAATTTTATTATTTCTAACCCCACTTTCTGCCCCAATATTTGGTGAGCATTAGATTAGATTTTACTTTAATTGTTATTAGTTTAGTGAGATATATAAAAACATAGGACTCCCTTAGGGTTATTACATGATTATGCTTGAATGAAGGATTTGGAACCCTCCCTAGCATTGTATATTATAACAAGAGATACCCTAATTGGTTTTAGTGTATCCCCATATTAGTCATGTTCTCGATTACCTAATGTATCCCAAATCAAAAGTGTATGGTATGATCTATCTTCTCTGAGTTAGGATTGATATATAGATATGATGCATTTTTGATTGCATTCATTCTGGTGAACCTGATGTTAATATAATCCTTGTAGGTTTTATTTCATGTTTTTTATAATTTTATCATTTTATTTTTATATATTTATGATAATGTGTTGACAGTGTTGATATATCTTTAATTTCTATGCATAGGTTTAACACATAGTCATATCAATACGACTATGTTCTATTTGTGCAAGTTTTTTATTAGGTACAAGCTAATAGGTTGACTCTATTAATATAGTACATTTTTAGACATCCATATCAGGCTACTAGGTCAACCATATTGAATCTGTACACTTCTAAACTTCTAGAAAACATACTAGGTTGACCCTATTGACATAGTACATCTTATAGGTTTTTAATGAATAGGGAACTGCAAAGCTAAGTTGACCTAGTCAACCCTGTTAGTACAATTTACCAGTATAAATTAGGGTACTTAAATAGAAATATTATTTTCCTTTGTATCCTCCAACCTGCCAAGGCTCTCTTCTATCCTTCTTTGTCATTTTTTAATTCATTACAATCCTATTTTTCATAGTTTTTAGTCTTTAAAACTACCCCTATATAGTCAAGTAGGTTGAACTTATCGATGTAGTTTTGTATTCTATATTTTATGTAGATAAATAGGTTGACACTATTGACATAGTTATTTTTTATATCCTTACTTCTATAGTACAAAAGTGACATTATCGACTCTATTCTGTAATCTATGCATACACTGTCATTTGAATCGACACTATACTATGTTTCAAAGTTATAATTAACACTTATATGATAATAATTAGCTCACAATTTCATTTCTTATTGGTTGTATGCTTGTAATAAATAACATAGTCTAATTAGATGGTTTTTTAATATACCATTGCATTTGACTATTTTCTCTTTCATGCACACACTACCAAATCATAAAATCTTAAAATTCACTTTAATAATTGTCTACCCAAGGCCTACCTACTTGGATTTCATCACCAAGGAGAAATCCAACATGGTATTTTGGCCAAGTATAAACATGTGGTTAATGGTATATATTGGAAAATAACCCAACACCCTTATCATTGAGGTGTGTGAAGTAAGGGGGTAGGCCCCAATACCAAGCCAATACCATTGACAATACATATCCCTTTTAGCCCAAACATCCTAAAACCATCCATAAATTTATTTTTAGTTCCTTGATTATATCCAACTCCCTATCACATATATAATCATATTCTAATAATATAACAACATTAAAATTAACCACTTAGTTATCTTTTACTTTCTAAATATGACTGCATACTCTTTGTTTAGTTTTGTGTTATAATGAAAAAACTTGCATTATTCAATGTTGGTGCAAGGTTTTGTGCTTTGTGAATTAATTGGATCAATCTCATTAACCCAATTGATTATGTTTCCTTTTATTTCTTACTTTCAAAATTACTTGAATTTTTTTTCCTATTTCATTACATTGTCTTCTACTTGACATAGTCTCTTACAGCCTATTTGTTTTTCCTTTGTTCCCCATACTAGGTCAACCCTATCAACTTTGTAAATTTTTTTAGACTCTACCTACAATACAAGGTTGACCCTAGCAAATATATATAGTTTTTCAACTTATGTTATGGTACAAAGTCGACTCTATTTACTCTATACACTTTTTTATCCTCTATTTCTAATACTAGGTCAACTATATTGACTTTGTACACTTTTTTAGCCTCTGTTTATAGTACTATGTTGACTCTGTACACTTTTTCAACCTTATATTTCTAGTACTAGGTCAACCTTATCAACTATGTATAGTTTTAAAACCTTATTTTATGTACTAGGTTGACCCAGTTGAATCTATATAGGTTTTTTTCTCATCTTATTTCCTTTCTTTTTCATCAATCCTATTTTTTTTAATCCTTCTCCTTCATCATGAAATTCCTATTTTAAGACACCACTAAATTGAATTCAAAAGATATGATGAGTCTTACCAACCCTCATAGGGTCTTTCATAATCATCTTAGGTCTCCTCTCTTAGATGAGAGTAGTGTTCATATAGCCACTTTCACAATAAACTATAGGACCCTTCCTCATTCCTCTTTTCTTCATCATCCTCTCTTCTCACTTGAATATCAACCTAAATTAGAGTATACCCCTAAAATTATCTTCTTTGTCTTTAAGTTTCCTCAACATCAAGGAAAAGATCCTTCTACCATTTACCATCTCATGATTAATGATCAAGACAAAGATATTTATTCACCTTCTCACACATTCTGATATGGATTTGGGGATACTACCTTATTTATTTCTTATCTTCTTACATTGATCTTGACCCCTTCTCATACCATTAACTCTTCTTTTTTAACTTATTCTACCTCTATGGCTAGTATATCAACTCACATGGTAGGTTCTACATCTAGTGGGCCTCTACCAAGACCCACTATCCTTGATTCTTCCACTAATAATTTTTTACTACCCATGGTAATCATGATTCTAGTGCTTCCTCTTATCATCCCTTCACTAGTTCATCTTTTGCCACACAAGAAAATTTTCCTATCAACACCAATAGTGGTACCCAAGACACTAATACAAACTCTAATATTTCAAATAATGCTAACAATTCCAATCAAACCCATCAAATTTTATTACAAACTCTTAATCAAATGAATATCTCTCAATTCTATAATACAAATAAAATGTTGAGAATGCAAAATTACCTTCTTCACCTTCAAACCCACCATTAACCAATGCCTTGGGGCACATATAATAAAAATGTTTCCCCACATCCTCTTTGGGATTCCCATGGTAATATCATCCCTCAACCTCCTCTTATCAACAATATAGTTAAATATATTCAAAATGAACCTCTTACATCTCAAATTGCTAATATTGATATAATATCACCCCCACAATTTCTTACAATGGGTCAAGTGATCCTACTCTTCATCTTAAAACATTTGTAAATATCTATAAATACTAGGTTAAATTAAATACCTTTTATGCTTTAGATTTGTACAACCAACTTAAAACTCATTCTATTACTAGTTTGGAAGTTTTAGCAAATGCTCTAGTCCAAGAGTTCCAAACTAGTGATCTTGAAAATACCTTGACCCATTTTATCAATTGTAATCATCTTGAAAATGAAAATACCCAAGATTTTTTTAAAATGTGGAAAACATTATCCAATAAATGTGAACATAACATGTCCGATGATAAATTTTTCCATATCTTTACCAATGCTCTTTTTCCTAATTTGTAATATTGAGTTTTCACTCTCTCTCCATGTACCTTAGAGGAGGCCATTGACCAAAAAAAATATCAAGATTTCCTTATGAGAAATTTGAGACACCCCAACATTATATGGATAATCTTATCTTACTTAAGAACAAGAATCATCATGCTACCAATGATGGGATCAAAAACTCTTATGATCTATTCACACTATTCAAGATGTTGTTCTTAACCAATTTTCAAAACTAGTTCCCCCTTCTCAACAATTCACCAATCCTCATTTATCTTCACCTAATAACATCAATGTTCAAAAACCTTTATCCTCAATCGAATTACTCAAACATGTAGCTAGGCCTCTTCCACAAGAACTTGATCCCACTCATCCTATGAAATCTTGGTATGATCCTAATAAATTTTATTGACTTTACACTAGTTGGGGTCATTCTAATGAGACTTATAAATAGCTTCATAATTTTTCTATGTATTTTATTCTTGGTCCTAATTTTGATCATGATTCTATCATTCAAAAACATCAACAATCCTATGACATTACTTTCAAATCCCATGAAATTAATACTAAATCTCAAACATTGAATCAAGTTAATGCTCATTTGGCCATCTATAAATACCCTCTTCCAAATCACCAAGATAACCAATATAAGCCTACCCCTTTCACCAATAATGAAGAAAGTCTTATTGACCCAAATTCTGAAGAGAATGTGGTTAATATGACTAGTATGTGAAGGGTGGTTGCTTTCATTGAACCTCAACCCATCTACACCTCTCCATTATCTTGCACATTTCATGTTATTCAAGATTTTTTTCCAACTCACTTAAATTAGTTGGGGTAAGATAACATTATAAATTTGTATGAACCAATTCCAAATCCTAATTTGGATAACACTTTGCATTCTTTTTTTACCATCCCTTCATCTCCTTTACCTAACACTAATGATACTCAATCTTGTATCACCACTTCTTCTAATGTTTCTAAAAACCACTTACACTAAATAATTCAAATTCTCAACATAATTTACAACCTTGTTCTAAATTTTCTCCATCTTATCAACATAAATTCTAATGCACTTTAACTTCTCCTTCCAAGGAAATCCTTAAAAATTATACACCTATTTATAACAATCTTATTATGGGTTATGATGAGTGGGATCCTATCATAGAAATCACTAATCTCCCATCCCAAATTACATTTCATGAGATTATGAGGACCTCTCCACATCATATAAACTATCTCATGCAACTTTTGTTCAAAATGAACATCCCTCATCCTCCCCTACTAGGATGTGAAGAAACCTTATCTAGATTTGAAGATATCATATTGAAATAATGCAAAGAGATGTCCATCCATGTTTATGAAACAATGGAAACTTCTATTTCCCTAAAGTTTCCAATCACTTATATGTTTCTTGATGATATTTTTATTCATGGGAATGATCCTGCTATATTCATTAGTGTCCAAATTGGAGATATCTAGGTCAAGCATGCCTTGATTTATGAGGGTCATAACACTTGTGTTTCCTCTATAAATTTTATCAAAACCCTTGGATATTATGAATGCAACCTCAAATCCACATGAATAACATGTCAAGGATATCATTGAATATAGATGTCTCCTTTAGGTTATGTGTGGCTTCACATTACTAGCCCACCTATCACCATTCATGTGAAGGTGATGATATTTAAATTTCCTCTATCTTACAACATCTTGTTTGGTAGGGCATGGACTCATTGTATTAGACAAATTGATTCTTATCCCTACCAATGAATTAAATTCACTCATAATGGAGCTATCTATCTTATTCAAGGTGTATTAACCCTTGGAATTTCAAACAATTTCAATATTGTGGTGTCTTCAATATTCTTTCTCTTGAACCTTTGCCCAATGTTCCATTTTATGAGTCTCAATGATTTAACTTTGCCATCAATTCCACTAGAGATTATAATGGTCATCTTAAACTCATTGGGAATATATCTCCTAACCTTTTAGATTCAAATGATGATGAACTTGATGAGATCAATCTCAAGAATAAAACTTATGATCTCTTACTCCATCTCATCTCTCAAATTCCTACTACTTTTCAATCTCATTCTCTCAAACCACCTTGTGATGACATCCCCATTATCTTGACTAAGACTCAACATTCAATTCATCACACCTCATTAGATGACAATGTCATCCAGACCTACATCATTGATCTTCATACACTTCATTATAATGATGGTTGTACTTTAGATTATCCATTCTTAGGCAATCTTATTTAGGCATGTGATGCTAACAGTATCCATATCATTCCTCTTTACTTTAGTCTTTTAGGGCTTCTTATTGTATTCCATCATATATAGTTCCTAATTTTATCATTTGCCCTTTTTATCGCAAGGTATCTATAATACAGATACCTCTAATTTTTGAAGAACCACATAAGATTATGCTTATGGATCATGCTATGATTATGCCCTATCACTTTCCTAGGTACTAAGACCTATATAGGTTGCTTATCCTTGAGATGCATGAAAATCTCATTGGACCTTTTATAGACCCCACCCTTACCTCAATAGAGTCTAATTTAGATCCCATTCCTTCTCGTAGTTTAGCTGAGTCGATTCCTACTTCTAATCCTATTATTATTTCCATTGAGCTTAGTCTAGTTCCTTGATCACCACCACCTTCTCTTGGTGATGGTTTACTTCCTTTACCATAGATGGCTCCATTTCCCACAAAATGGTACAACGTGCCTTCCAAAACTCCTTCCATTTATATTACACCTCCTCTTGTGATTATTTATACTAAGCCTACTTAGAGGCATATTTATTGATTTCATGGCATAGATAATCATTTACCAATGCATTATCATAAGATAGAACAATATATTAACACTTTACATCCTTATATTCCTTAATCCTCAGATAAGGCCATACCTCCCCTGAAGGTACTTCCTGAGTATATCCCTAAGTATAGAGAGGTGTATTTTTTTTAGCAATAATGTGGCACCCATCATACCAATCATTGACACATACTTCAATAAAACCTTAAATATCATATTTTTACCATTCCTACACCTTCTACCATTCTTCTCATAGGTCACTCCCATAAGAAAAATCCTCCTTATTCTCCCATGATTCCACCTCTCATGGTTCCATCCCCTCCTGTGGTCCCTTATTAACCTCTTGTTCCTCTACCCATGAATCCTTCACTTGTGGATCTCCCCTCACTCATGGATCCTTCTGCACTTATGACTACCTCCCATATGGATCCTTATCCATTAGTGATTCCTACATCTCCCATAAATTCCACTCACATGCATCTTTTTGAGCATCCCTTACCTAATATTCCTCCTTAGCATGATCCATCAATATTTCTTAAATTTTGTATTGAGAAGATTAGACATGAAGTGTTTTCCCAATTTTCACTAAATATAGCTGAGACATTAGCTATAGTTCTTTTCCAAATTCATAGAAACTTATCAGATGTTCTAGATATTGTATGTGGACCAATATATCAGTAATTATGAGCACATGCATGGTATTCTTAAATTTTCATTTGGATTGGATGTGTGCTCCAATCTTATCTTTATGTATTTTTTGTATCATTTAAAATTATGTCAAATTCTTATTTATCTTACATGGTGACTTTGATTCAACACTTTATATTACTTAAATTTCATTTATGTTTGCTTATGAATGTCTTCTTTATCATTACTTTCTTTCCTTCTTGAGTTTATTTCTTATAGACTCCTTTGTTTTATTTTCATGATTGTCTGATTTCTTATCTCTACATACATACATAATTGCCATTATGACATGGCTATACAGACCTTGTTCCCTTTAGTCATTCCTTATTTACCATGTGATCAGTTAAAAAACAATTAATCTCAGTATAATCTCCTTTTTACTAGTCCCATTTGGATATTATTTATTCCCTTTTCACAAAACAAGCATATAAATGGTTGAGAGTTGAGATAACATGATGGTTCATTGATAAGCTTAAGTGTTATAGTTAGTCTTGTCACAATAAAACTACATGTGTCAAATATGAGATAAGATTTGATTGATTACAAAGATACACATCATTGACATGATCCCTATCTTGATTTATTATGTTGTATGCTTACTTCATTTTTTTTCACTTTTATCTTCTTATTTTCTAATTGCATGTAAGAATCCAACCATTTCTTAAACTTTCATACTTCCCAGCTTGAGTTAGTGTGATAAAATTAAAACCAAAATTTTCCATTTTTTTATCATACTTACACACGTGATTTGTATGATTGATTAACTTAATTTATTTGTTTTTATACCATTTTTACACATTTTTCACTTTATTACATTATTTTCATACTTCCCAAGGTGATTTAGTGTGACTTTCCTTGTTTTAATTTGGTCCTAATTTTTCTCTTGGTATAAAATAAAAAATTTCACCATCTTGTTTACCACCCTCTTGGGTTTTCTATACATAGTCATTTTCTTGTTATTACACATTTCCCAGCATGAAATAGTGTGTAGTACATTTTTGATTGATTATATTTTACCAAGTATTTTTTCTTGTTTATTTTTAACCATGTATGTGTCCTACATAATGATAGAAAAGAAACCACATCTCATATATTTCCTATAACATATATAGCAAACAACTAAATACATGTACTAGAAAAAAAATATCCAAGCATCCACAACCACAACCATATTGCAAATACATAAAATCAACATCTAACAACCAAAATGATATATATATATATATATATATATCATGAGTTTTTATACATGGTACAACCATATACATCATCCCAACTCTAATTTTGGGGTCTATCATGTCTATCTCATGGCCTAACCACTCTACCTATAGATGTATTGGACTATCACCTTTAAATGATACACTATAAAAAGGTTATCTGATATCTCAATCCTATCACTTACCACTATAGGTTAGCCATCTATTTTAGTACCTATGTTAGTTGGGCATGTACCTATGCCATCTAGGATATGATATCCATATGTATAGCTCTCTTCTAAGCCAAGGCCTACCATACCTATGACTCTCCTACTCCCACCTCTACTAGTGGCTATGTCTCCTCCCTAAATGCCTATACTTACGTCATTGCCTCTCCTATAATTCTAAACCATCTCCTTGTGGTAGACTCTACCTCATAATCATCCAATGTCATTGGTTTATAGGGTACTATCACCTCATCAAAAATCTTATGGAGTACCCCCATCATTCAAGATCCCCATCTAGTCTCCTCTACAACATCTACAAAAATAAAGGTAAATAGATATTAGATCACTAATCTATCTCAAAATATATCTATCTATAGTCTACTTTAATTAAAATTAAGAAAAATTCAAACCAGATGTTTTACATGTCTATGTGTCACCTACCACCATCTCTCCATTTGCATTACCATTGAGAAAAATATACCATTTAGTATATCCTCCAAGTACCTCCTCTATAGGTTTCTACCTAAAATAAAATCCTAGAGTCACCACTCATGCTTGTCTCAAGATATGCTTGAGCGGTCTCTCTATCACCCAACTCTGTCTTGGCCCACTTGATGGTTCATCTGAGATGACCACTATCTCTAATCTTTCATACTATTTATGCTTCTATCGATAATGCAATCAAGGTAGTCATATCTCCTCCTACTGTAGTACTGGTGGTGGTACCTTTGAAGTTTGTACATCTTCATCTACCTCATCTTTCTACTACCCATCATGTCTGACCTATCAATGGTTTCTCATGATGTGGTCTAATTATTGGCCTAGAAGATGGTAGCTCTAATCATCCTCTCCCCCTTGTCTCTCTCACATGATTTCCCCAAAATATTGGTACCATTATCAGTGTCATTGGGTGAGGAAGTTTCATCTATCCTAGTATATGCACTACTAGATGTGGCTCTATCCATGAAGATAATGGCCAATAATCTCTATCTATGATAATATTGGTGCCATTGTCTCCCTACTAAGCCATACTATAGTAATGTGCCCATAAGGTTTCCACACAATACCCCCTCACCTAACCATCTATAGCACTGACACATGGGACACTAATTTTTAAACCATAAAATGCTATAAAATCATGACGACGTAAAGAATCTTCTCCACTACTATATGCTCATATTATTTTTCTTTTGGATATATTTTGCACTAATCTCTATAATTTTGCCTAATGTTCTTTACATTATATGCCTTCACTTATCTTGTAGTCTCCTTCTTTGCCTATAACACTAAGGTAAGTAAATGTATGTTTTTTTAATTCTATCCTTTCATTTATCTTATTTTCTCCTTACTACATTTTACTTAACATACATATTATGTGTTATCATGTTCTATTCTTGAAGCACCATCCCCTATTACACTTACATGACATGTGATAAAATTTGAGTGGGACATATAAATACACATAATATTTTCAAACTTTTATCACTTACTGATACTTTGTATCTTACAGGAGCCCATCGAGTCTTTATCTATCTCAGTGCATGCCTTAAGGGGTGTATAGGAAAGGGGTGGGTAGAAAATTGGTGCTTCATAAGATTATTATCCTTTTTTCCACTTTTTATTTACACACTTGTCTCTTGGAAACCTTTCCCCTAAGTTTTTTCTTCTCTCTTGCACACTCACTAGGCATTTTCCACCTTTTATCCTCCATTTTCTAACCTGAGCCCCATTTTTTATTTTCATTTATACTAGGTCACTGGGTTGACCCTGTACAATTTTTGATAAAATTCACTTAGGGTCTAGGTCGGCTCTTGGCCGACCTAGCCCATGACCTAGTGAATTTTTATCCTTAATTGTACTAGGTTGATTTCATTGACTGTATTAGTCAAAATTTTTGGAAGGGCTTAGGGTTAAATCTACCCATATATACATGTTAATTTTTCCATATTTATAAAAGAGAAGAAGTAAGAACTATGATGAATTTTCTTATCCACCATTCTACTTGAGTATCAAGCTTAGGGTTTCATATTGATTTAAATTATTTGAGAATAATGGAGTTTTATTCATATTTTAGTAAGGGTCTAGAATAATAAATTAGTACAAAATATAGCAATAAATAGTGTCATAATTTATTTAACTATTTGTCTTTTTAAACTTCTAAAAATATAAATAACTAAGAAGAAATATAACATAGCTAGAAAATAGATTGAGATGGATGATACAAAGGTTGAAAACTACTATGTAGGATTGGGAAGGTGTTGTAAACATAAATTTGTCTTTCATTAGGTGAAAGGATAGGAGCATCAAAAAGTGGATACTTTGGTAGTCAGTGTTGTTGTCTATTCCTTTCATTATTATCCAAACTAATCACAGTGACCTAAAACGTTTTGGGTAGTTGCATTGTGCCTAACTGAACATGCCTATGAAAAATCAAACATTGGTTATTGACAAAACTTGTTTTGGAGCTGATTTTGTCTTCAAATCCTAATCCTCCATCATACCTGATAAAATGATATTTGAGTCACTTGAGAAAGAGGGGGGTTAGTGTGAAATATGTACTAAACATGTAATCCACACCCCTTGTATGGTCATGCTACCTACATACCAATACTATGAATAGGTATCAAGCCATATGTAGTTCTCCCACCTAGTTTGCCTTGTGAAATAGTGTTATGTAGATGTAAATGCCAAAGTGATAGTGTTTGAGGTGGCTAGGGAATGATATGAATATTTGAGTAGGTTTTCAACTATGTTGGGTGACTATGTGAAAAGAATAGGGAAGTTTGCCTTAGTGCTTATGTTTCTATTATTGATTTCTTTTTAAGTTTGGTCACATCCTTTGTAAATGAGATTTTAGTGGGCTTTTATAAGAAATAATTGATCATGGTTCAAATGTATTCATTGTAGGTTAACCTAATTAAGGATAAGGACTAGATGAAAATGACCATTGGGGTTCAGATTGCAAATGGAGAGGACCACAAAAAATGGGACACTTATTTATGGGGTGCTATAGTCTAAAAGGGGTATTCCTATCCTATAGGTTTGGGATGTAGGGGAATAAGATTGGCATGAGGAATACTATCTGGCTGAAGTGGAATGATCATTCAGAAGGTTTTAGATGATTAGTAATGAGCAAAAAGGTATCTAGAAGGGTCGTAATAGCATGTAAAAATGGCCTATGGATGGGTTATTCCAAGCCACACTCAAACTACCAATTTGGACATTTTATATGACTACATTTGCCCCACCCTTTTATTTTAGTGTAGTAAAGTGAAATACTAGGATAAGGAAAAATAGAAAGTGTATTTATACATACCTATAAGGATGAAGCCCATGAGGATGTGTGATGTTGTGTGTGTGTAGAGAGAAAATAGCATGAAGAATAGATATGTAATACAAAATAAGGAGTAGATCAGTTCTCACTAGACACACTATGTCTAAAATAAGAATGTATAAAGGCTGGGTAAAATAAATAGGAAGAGAAAGGAATGAATATACTTCATCAGGTATGTGAACCAATATAAAACCTATTTGTGATTTTGAGTGATATTGAGTAATTCTAAGTGATGTTAGGTATGTGTTGTACCAAGAGTAATATGGTGAATGGAGCTAAGTTCTCAATTCCTTAAGGGTGGCTCAAAAATACAAAGGTTGACACTTTAACTCCATAATCACCCACTATATAGTGAATCTATGTGGTCATGTGTATGTTAATAGATGTTTGGACTATGTGTCCAATCCCTCTCAGTAGGTGGCTCAAGAATACAAAGGCTAGCTAGTCTTTTGGCTCCATTATTTCCCACTAAGTGTGAATTATGAACTGATACTGATATGAATTTGTGTTTTATGAGATAACTCATGAAGCACATGAATGCTCTATGATATGATAATGTGACATGGATAGCTAAATATGTACTAAGAACTAGGCTAATCTTGGCCACTCTGAAAGGTGGACCTTAGGATTATATAAAATCCAGTCTAAAACTAAGAAATAGGCTTATATGAAAGCCACTCTAAAGTGATGCCAACCACCTATAGATGGAATAAGGCATGAAATTGTTGAGAATACTTGGGTAATAAAATGAACTATAAAGAAAATAAGGCAAATGTGCCATGCACATTTCCCCTAATCACTAGTGTTTGTAACATGGATTCTGATCTAGAAGTTATACCAACTATCCAATCTAAAATTAGAAGTGAGAGACATCATGCCATTAATGATGCCCCCTATATATAGATAATATAAGTAAACCTATACTAAAACTACCCAATATGAACTAGACTATAGCTGATAAAACTATAATTAACCTTACAATTCTATTTTATTTTTTTTTTGTGTTTTTGGCTATTTAGATAGGTGCACAGAAAAGGACACTTTACTGTAAGGTGTTATAGTTTGAATGGGGTGATGTTATTTTTGATGAAATAGATTTCACCCTAGGTAGGACGCCTAACTCCCACCCTTCCACACGCAACAATGGAAACTCCCCTCTCGCCTGTGGGACCGATAAAGCTAGAGGAGAGAGTCTCTAGATAAGGGATAGCTTCTTATGATGTATCTTTTAGGCCTTGGATTCTCCTACTGCTAACAAAAAAATGTAAAAAAGGGGGGGATGAAAAGGGAGAGAGATGCTAAAAATGTAACCTAAGCCTAAAAATGAAAAGGTGATACACCAAAAAATGTTGAACCACTCAAACTGAACATACACTTTTCACCAAGAAGAAGCACCCATACACTTCATCTGACATGGGAAGCTCTTATATTTCAATGATTCAGGGGTCTATAGAGATACATGGGGGAAGGAACTACCAAAAGTGCTCTGTGACACACTTAGGTAGCCTATTCACATGCGCCTATATTCTTGCTGTAGACAATTCTAGCAGACCTATAGAAAAAAGACTTCACAATGCACTAGACATGTTGTAATCAATATATGAAAATCATGAAAGACAATGACTTAACAAAAAATAAGAACACAGACATATACTTTAAAGTACAAGTCTAAATAGAGGTAAAAATGGTAAGTCTTGATTCAATGTAAAATCTGGCAGAGCTCTGCCTTACAAGCCTGAGAGATTTTTGGGCAGAGTTTTTCCTTAAGGCTAAGAGATTAGATCCATTTCAAATGATAAATATTAAAATATATAGAAAAAGGAGAAGAGAACTTGGCACTTTCTGGAAAAGACTTTTGGCACTCTTTTTTCAAGCTGGCCCATGTGTGCTCTGAACCTTGGGAAGAGGAAGCTATTTGATTGTCAGCACATGCTTTGACTTTGGCATTCCACATTGATGTGAAATCATGGCCATGATTCTTTTCTATGAACAAACTTCTCCCTTCAATACATTCACATGGTTTGTCCTCTTATAAATGCAAAATGGAGAAGACAGGTCACATCATTTACTATTTGCACTATTTGGTGACCACCTGGAAATAACTCGCCTCCCCTTTGCCACTTGAACTATTTGCCTTTTCCTACACTTGGCACTTTTATGTTTTCCCTACCTTGACTCTTCTAGTTCCTTGGCTCTTTTCTCTCTTTGTTCTCTAGGCTCTTTTTTGGTGCTCTAACAACTTTTTCTCTATTGTAAAAATGATGTTCATTGACCTGTCACCATTTAAAAAATAGTGGCTAATCTATCTAATTGAAGTTGATGACTTCTAGGACGTTATTATCCTTAGAAAATTCCTTCAGGGCTTTCCCTCTGATTTGGCCTTTTGTTTCAGACCCTCCCAATGGGGAAGTATCCCTTCAGCTCTAGAGAAATACCCTTTGTTTAGTAGTCGAGAGCCCCCTGCAAGGGCACCTGCCCTTTGGGGTCCTTCAACGGCCTTTGTCTCTTCGGCCTTTCCCATAGGCTTTTTCTGTGGGCTTTTTCCCATAGACAAAAATTCCACAAGAATTGCCCTTTGAAAAGTGCCCTTCAGGATTCTTGTAATCAACCCTTTTGAAGGGTGTTTTTGTCAACCAAGTGCCCTCCGCAAGGGCACTTATCCTTCAGGAGGCTCCCTTGACTTTTTACATTAAACTGCTCCTTTGAACCAATTGATTTAACTAATTCAATGGTTCAAGCGGTTGTTGAACCAAGGCTTTAAACTGATCATTGAACTGAGCGTTGAACCAAGCTCATTGAACCATTTGAATTGAGCTGAGCTTTTGAACCTTGCCAATGAACTTTTGTAGTTAAACTTAAGCATTGAACCTTGCTGATTGAACTAAGGCATTGAACCAAAACATTAAAAAAACTTATTGAACCAAGTTGATGAACCATTTGATTAAACCAAAGTGATGAAATTTTTCGATTAAACCAAGGCTTTGAACTGAAGCGTTGAACCAAGGCATTAAACCAAAGCATTGAACTAATTCAATGGTTTAACAGTTTAAAGATGCTAACCTTCCTTGTGAATTTTTAGACAAGAGTTTGAAGAAGCTTTGCAAAACCTTGCACTCTTTGAACTAGTTCTTCATGTGCCAAAAGACTCACCTGTAGAGTCCATAAAAAAAACCTTCTTTGTAGAATCTGTAGAAACTTCACTTGTAGAGTCTGTAGAAAATCCATGCCTACAAAAATGGTAGAAAAACACCTGCAGAGTCCATAGAAATAGACCTATAGATTCCATAGAAAAAGACCTACAAAGTCCGTAGAAATAGACCTATAGATTATGTAGAAATTCTTGGACTTGTGCAAAATCAAAAATGAATTGGCCTATAATAGTAGGGGAAGAAGGGGACCAATTTTTTTTGGCCTATTGGGAAAAAATGGTCAACAGTTATCCTTTACTACTTCTTATGAATATTATGTGTTTTTATCTATTTTTTAGTCTATTCTACATGTTTTGAATTCTAATTATTATTTTAAGCGTTCTAAGAAATTGGTAGAGGGATCTGATCTGTATGACAAAACCCCTATTTGTTGCCCTCTCTTGTGAGGGTAGAAATGAAGACCCTATAATGACTACCCTTAGAATAAAGATCCCTATAAGTGTGTTATGCTTTAAAATACATGATATAACAATGATAATCCAAAATATGTCTCAAGATATAGTGTAGTTTGTATTGGAGATTGTTAGATCAATAGGGGTATGCCTAGATAGATGTAATAATGTAATAGCATGTGTAGTATACTGAAATAAAACTATAAATTTGGTTAGTTGTCAAGGAGGGATGGATCATGATGTCCATCATGGCATCCAAGAAGGCAATATAATGCATGATGTTTATCATGGCATTATAAACAATTGAGAAGAAAATAAGAAAACTATCATGTAAGGCAAGAATCATGAAGCATACAAAATAGGCCAAGGGGCCAAGAAAATAAGGTACATGGATACATTCCACTCAAATTAGGAAAGCAAGCATACAAGGCATGTTCAAATTCCCACATACACATATAATTACAAATAAGCAAGATTGGCATTAAGGACACAAGCACATACAAGAGTAAAAGCAAAGGACATTGGAAAATATCCTAAGGCACTCACAAGCAACAAAATAGGAATTGATAAATCTAATCACATATATTAAATCAAATAAATAAAAGAAGGAATGTAAATGCTGGAAGTACTAATGCATATAACTAATCAAATTAAGAAGTGAAAATATGTAAAATATGTAGTACAAGACTAGGTAGGTGCTAAGAAATACACAAGTGCTATATAATAGTGAGTGTTGATAGAATAATCTATGTAAGATACTAATTAATGTACATCAACATGCTAAGTAGAGTGTGTAGTGTAGGAATGATATAACCTAGTTGGTGTAGTCATGTAGAAGATGCCCTTGATGGGTAGATATGTCGATGAATGTCTTTAATGTAAAAGTAAGATGCCCCCTCAATGGGTAGAGTGAAGCAATAAAGGATATGGATGTCGCTACACACACTCAAATAAGATCAAGTGAAGCATGGTAATGTAGATAAATCAGTAAACATTAACATAAAACAACAAATTGTAGGTTTAGCATGGTAGTAGAAATATAAATCATGGACAATGCGTATAGTTGAAAAGTTTTTGGTGTTTTGAGTTATTTAAATGTTTTTTGTATTTTGACCTTTTTTTTTGGCATTTTAAAATATTTTATTGTTTTTGGTATTTTGAAATATTTTATTATTTTTTTGGTATTTTTAAATAAGCTATGTACAAGTAATCATAAGGAAACTATGTACAAGAAAGTGAAAATAAACTATGTACAAGTAAGCTAAGAAATTATGTACATGTAAATCTAAGAAATTATGTACAAGTAGAAAGAAAAAAATACTAACTTATGAGTCTCATAATATACTCTGTATCATGTTATCTTATATTAAGGAGAGGGATCATGCATGATCATGAAGCATGATGGAAGGGATGAGACTATGACTTTGAAAGCTATGTATACTATAAGTGCTCTGAAATATCTATAGTGGAAAATGACTGTGGGGTCCCCTATAACTCTTAGAAGTGG
>JARHVA010001873.1:0-80000 GCA_037957365.1 Torreya grandis
TTAACTTATCTTTGTTCTTTTACTCTAGGAACCTAATAAAACATATTCTATCTTGTAGACCTTTGCTTGAAAAATATAGCAATATGACGTCTTCGTTCATAATTGAAGCATAACATACTTTTTGAAAGAAGATATTTCTACCTTACCAATTTGGACACAATATTATAATGTGTCCTACTTCATAAAAACTGTAGCATTGAATATCTCTTGAAGAAAACTCAATTTGTCTTACCTTAAATGGACAACATTTTGAAAAATGTCCCATATCAATGATAGGTTAAGACACTCAACATTGATTACACCTTTTGACTAATTACTCCTATCATAGTTCCATGCAAATTCATTCTTAATAGGTTGTATACATTCTCTACTCTATTCCCAAATTAATTACATGTATAGTAGTAACCCTTGAAATTTACATACCTCATGGCATTTGGCTATCTGATCTATTTTGTATTCATTCTGATAGCACCTTCATTCCTTGTTTGATGATTTATATTCAAAGTTTGATTGTCTTTGTTTACATTAGTCTTCATCTTGTCTTGAATTGTAGTCTCTAGTTCTTCTTTGTATCTAATACCAATCTTATCACTTACATACTTTTGATCATTCAGAATGTTGTCTAGATCATTTAAGCTCTTTTCAAATCTCAAAAATGACATAACCTTAATAGATACCTTCTTTAAATTAGATTTCAATAACTAATTTTAAATTACATACCTTGCACATTCATAATATTTAGATTTTAAGCTTGTAGATAGGATTTCCAATTGACAACTAAGATGTCTAACCATATCTTCATGCTCCTTGGAATCATCATCCATTCTTGCCTTAAAAACACTAAATTTCTCCTCAAATTCCTTGACTTTATATTTCATCTTCTTATTGATCTTATTATCAATCTTTAGTTCTTCATGGGAATTTCTCCATGTAGTATCATATTCCACCTCATCTTCATCATCATCTAAATCACTCTAAGTATACCCCTTCTGATGTAATCAACTTCATTCCTTATCCATGAATAGAGCTTAATATTCAACAAAACCATCATCTTCATGATCATATTTTTAGTCACAATCATCACTCTCATCTAATGAGTTTATAATATTCTTTGGTGTATAGAATCTTCTTGTCCTTGAAGTACTTATTATTGTTATCAAACCTTATGAATATCATTTTTATGTTACCAAAATTTAAATATCTCTTTCCATCATCATGACCTTGATCATGTTCTTCATCATCATCCTTCTTATACTAATGAGGGTGCTTATTAGCAAAATGTCCTATCTCACCATAATTGAAGCATTTGATGGGTAGCTTACCTTTATACTTTCCTAAACCTATTCTTAATTTCCTTTAAATAAAATAAATTAGTTCATCCTCATCTATATTAAGAATGTCATTCTCCTTGAGTTTATTACCTTGGAATTTCATTTTTGTCTACATTTTAGTCTTGAAAGTTGCTTCATTATTTGGAGGTATATCATCATTTTTTCTCATGTCATAGGTAGTAAGGGTGTCATGTAATTGATCCATCTTCAACTGAGTAAGATCATGAATCTCTTCAATATAAAATACTTTTAGATCAAACTTGGTGGATAGAGACCTTAATACCTTTTGAAAAATAATAGTCTCTTCAAGAATCTCTCCAATACCTCTGATGATGTTCACAATCTCATCAACTCTCTATATAAAATATACCATAGTATCTTCTTCATTAATCTTGAGACTTTCAAATTGCCTTCTCTGAGTCTATAAATTAGTAAGCTTAAACTTTGAATCTCCTTCAAAGATAGTCTTTAATTTATCCCATATTTCCTTGGAAGATGTGCAGTGAATTACTTTAGTGAACTCAGTCTCTGTAAAAGACCACAAGTGATGGCATTCATTTGCCTTAGAATTTTTCTCAAATAAATTCTTGTCTATAACACTAAAAGGAGGAATGATAGGAGAAACATAACCATCTAAAACATATTTCCACACATCAAACCCTAGGAACATAATGTATGTCTTCATCTTACCACTCCAAATGCATAATTGGATCCATTAAACATTAGAGTTTTTCTTAGTATAGAAACCACCTTTCACATTTATAACTAACCATTTTACCTTGGATCACCTTTAAGCTGTAATGATTTTACCAAAGAACCTTGCTCTGATACGAATTATTAGAGGTATAATCCATTGATGGGGGGGAGGGGGTGAATCAATGGTGGAAAAAAATATAATTCAATTTCCAAACTCTTGAAAATACTTAATCATACAATAAAATTATTTATGAAGCAATAAAATCATTCTAGTAGTGAATAATTAGGATAATTCAAGATCATAAACACAACACAAGATCTATGTGAGAACCCTCTTTGGAATAAAGCCCACTCTCAAGCCTACAAACACATGGAATACTATCATAGAAGATGATCACAAATAAGAAATTGGTCAAGTCCTTTTGATCATGAACATTTGATCAAGTCCTTCTAACCTATAACCTTGATCAAGTCCTTTTGATCAAATGTCTTTAGTGACAACTTGTTTCACAAGGAACACAAGCCCTAAGGAAGATTAAGTCCTTTAGACCCTACGTGAGAAGAACACTTCCACATTAGAAATGATGTATTCAATATTTGATGATGTTACCTATTGATAATTTAACCATTTCACAACCTTTCTCTCTTTTTCAAACAAGCCTCTCACATAGGCATGCCATAGCTTCTCTCCTTTTACTCAAACAGTCCTCATATGGACACTTATATCTCTTTGCAAAAATTCACACTAAAAGAACACTATGCTATCATTACAAATATGATCTATAGATCATGTACATAGTCCTTAATCTCCTTTACTCATCAATAAACTAGTTGGGCACTCTCACTCTCCTCTATTTTCCTTTGTTCTCCAAATCTCTCACATACAAGTCTCTCACCCCCAATGTCTAGAACCCAAAAATTGCTTG
The DNA here is from genome assembly GCA_037957365.1 of Torreya grandis. Lineage (NCBI taxonomy): Eukaryota > Viridiplantae > Streptophyta > Pinopsida > Cupressales > Taxaceae > Torreya > Torreya grandis. Next base: position 2,954 of record JARHVA010001873.1, read on the forward strand.
TAATATATATTAAAAAAAATGAATGATCAATTCTATAATAATACTTGTCAGCCACAATACATGCCTTCACCCATAAATAATCTCACATGGTCACACTTAATAATCTATACCTTTTAATAAGGCCCTTATAGCTCTTATAGGTCTCATGAAGACCTGTTCACCGTTTAACACACCATCAAACAAAATAAGAAACACAAGACCACTTTCAAATACAGGTTCCACTCCTTATGTCACCTTAAACATATTTAGATGATTGCATTCATCTTATATTACATTTTATATGCTCAAATAAATACCTTATATATGGAACACCATTACCAAACATATAGTCAACTTCTTAAGCATTGTTCATACTTAGGATAGATTGATCACACCTCCAAAAACCTTTAAAATATCCTCATAGAGTCTAAAACACTCCCTAAAATCCAACTCACCATGAAATAATGAAATAGTATCAAAATGAGCTCAACAATACTTCTCAAGTTTCTTGAAGAAACAAGCACGAACATACGGTTAACTGCTAGGCTCAATATCTTTGATTATACTCACTTATAAATATTCAAACTAATATTTACATATGCAACTTGGATTCCTCTACCAATTTTATTTTATATCAATAGTAAATTAAAATTATATCAAAATATATGGATGAAATATATATTGATGATCCTTTTCCTATGTTAAATTCAAATATTTGAATAACAACGATCGCAGCTAACCTTAGAACACAATGCTCACATCTAATGTCCTCTTAGCTTTAGATCAATATTGCACTATTGATATTGTCCAAAATTTAATGCATAGTCTACTAAATATAAATGTTAAATAATATTCACATTGACCTCATCTCATGCAATATATTAATGTTGACTTAATATGCTCCATTGATCTCTATGGATTAACCAAGTCTTTAATGATCAATGCTCACCGTTTGATCAATCTATAAGAATGCTTACTTGTCATTGAATCCTTATTTTTTACCTTTGCTCAGTTATTAAATATCATGAACCTATCCTCATCTTGTTTCTTCTTGACTTCTTGGACTATTTCACACCATTGATATTGATCAATATTTAAATCTTATAGAAATGACTAAGTATGGCGACCCTTTCAATATGCCTGAAAGGCCAATTTTACATTTCAATAACTTATTATACACTTATTTTCATGATCTAAAAAGTAGCTCTTAGAACCTTTGCGCGTGTGAGATATAATGTCATTAAAAATCCTTTTCAAAATCTTATATCATAGATCCAACAATGTCAAAACTTGCTTGGGAGACCAACTTTGCTCTTGCATAAATTTTACCACACTTCAATGCATGATCTCAAAATTAATGAAAAGTATCTATGCTCAGAATTAAATAAACCCATATGATCAGTTTCTATTGACACCTTCACATGTGTAAATATAACACCATCAAAATTCTCACTCAACTCTTCTTACCATGTAAAAGTAGTTAAGTATGTGAAAATATAGTCAAACTGCTTGGGAGCCCAACTTTGCATTTGCATATCTTTTGATGCACTACATCACATGATCTAAAATTAGCAAAAATAAATTAGGCACAAAAATGAATAAAAACATATGATCATTTTGTCCTTATGCCTCTATGTGTGTGAATGATAACCTCATCAACATGCTTACTTAGCTCTTTCTAGCCACATTACAAATTTGGCTAAGTATGGGAAATAATGAATTTTAACTGAGAATCAAACTTTACACCCATATATCTTTGACTACACTTTTATGCATGACTTGAGCTATGGTGCATAATGACTAGTGACTAAAGTGATCATAGCCATATGACCAAATCCCCTTGACTCATTCCCATGTGGCAATGGTGATATCATCAAACTACCTACTCAAATTTTCTACCATTGGACCAAACTTTCTAGATGAAAAACTATGGACAAATAGATGAATTCTAGTTATACACACAAGTACTCAAATCATAGATAACATCTTAGGGACCTATTTCACATGTTCCAACCACTATACTCATCCCTAAAAATCTCTAATCATGCCAAAACTAATGATCAACCAAGCCAACATAAAGCACACTAGAACAAGCACATTGCACACTTTGTTATAGTTACTTAGGCTATCAAAGCACTTCATCCAGTCACTAAGACACCTCCATGACATCAACATGACATCACTAATAATTATCCAACATTAGATTTCTAGTGGTCATTAGGCATTTGATCCATGAAAATCTATGATATGTTTATATCTAGAATTATCTTAAAATTTGCTATTGGACCAATCCTAGATCCATGAAATCAAATCCATACCTTCCACATTACATCAATGTATAAACTTTCTCCATTTAGGGATAAAAGTAACTATACCATCTGATCTCCAACCTTATCAGTATTGTAAACATCTTGGGGCTAAGTATTAGAGCTATAATTATCATTTTGGCTTCAATCATATGCCCAAATATGATGAAAGAGGAGTTGAGAAATCTAAAGCCATTGAATCAAAACCAAAAAACAATTATATTAAACATGAATGTATACATAATATTCTCAAACTTTATAAATTATTGATGCTTTATCTCTTGAAGGAACCATGTGAGTCTCAATCTCTCTGAGTGTATACCTAAAAAGGTGCACTGAGAAAGGGATGGGTAGACCATTGGTGCTTCATATAATTATTTTTCCTTATACCACCACATACTATCTACACAAAATTCTTCTATGCACTTCCCTAAACCTTGTTTCCTCTCTTATACACTCCTCCAAGCATTTAACCACTTTACGTAGCTCCTTTCTAATCCTAAAACTCATTTTTTAAATTTATCATACATTGTTAGCTTGGGATAACCCTATATTTAATTTTTTTTAAAGCACATTATGTGTCTAGGTTAACTCTGGCCAACCTAGACTAGGACAAAACTTATTTTTATCAAATAATGATACATAGTCTAATTGGGCCAACCCTGTCAAATAAACTTTCAAAAAGGTTTAGGTTTAGATTTATCTATATATACACATATATTTCCATCATTTATTATGAATATAATAATAAGAATAATATATTGTGAATCTGCTTATCCACCATTCTACTTGAATATCATAGCTTAGGGTTTCAATACTTTCTTTGGAGATACAGATCTTATCTTATGGATATGCATTTTATATGCATAGAGACATTGTGTAGCCTAGAGATGACTTATCCATGTTATCCTTACAAACCATAACAACCTATTTTGAGTCACCTTGTCCAAGGGAGATATTGAGGCTCAATGGGTTCATCTTCAAAGGTAAGTATTCTTAAATTTGTTCTTCATTCATAAGAGTAGATATATTTGCATTTATAATTCTTTCCAATGCATTAGGGTTTTTATACATTGACTTGATTATAGATCTTTTATGCATGTCTAACTTTTATGTTTATTACCCCCAATTTGTGCCGCATGCTTTGGTGAGCACTCAATTAGATTTACTTTACTTTACATTTACTTAGTGAATATGAAAACATAGGACCTATCTAGGATTATTGCATATGTTTTCTTGACTAGAGGATTTGGAACCCTCTCTAGTGATGTTATTATGGTAAGATATACCTTGGTTAGGTCTAGTGGATCCATCTTAGTCATGACCTCAAATATCTAATGTATCAATAACTGAAAGTGTAAGTAGGATTTATTTCTCCAAGATATGATTAATTAATAGGTTAGTTACATTTTCCTGTGTATACATTCTAGTGAACCTAAAATAAATCAAACCCTCATAGATTTTCTTTCACACATTAATTTTATCATCATATTATATATTTCTATTTTTGTATTACTATATTGAACCTATCAGTATAGTTATAATAGTATATGTCTAGGTTTAATACATAGTCGCCCCAAAATGATTTTGTTCTATCTATGCAAGTCTTCTATAAAATAGATGATTAGATCAATCAGCTTGGTATAGTATTATTCTTTAGTTATAGGATTGCATACATAGTAAAACTAATCAACTCTATTTATAATTCCTCTTTTTTAGCATATAGGTCTACAAACATAGTTGATCTAGTTGACTTTATTCAAAACTTATTTTTAGCACATAGGTTCTAAAAACTCCATCAAGCTAGTCGAATCCATTATAATAATATTTGAATCATCACTTGAGCATCACAACATACAATTTTGCATATAATATTCTTCAAACCCACCAAGGTTCATTCTTACTTCTCTGTCATTTTAGTTTTTCATTTTTAAATACTATTTTTCACAAGTTTACAATATATAAAATTGTAGCCTTAAAACCAATTGGGTTGACTATCTCGACATAGTTATGTAACCTATTTTATTTATAAAAGACATATTCAACCTATTTGACTATGTTTTTCTGGATCTTGCTTTCATAGAATAATAGTGAGCTAGTTGACTCTATTATGCATTGTTTGCATACAATGTCACCTGAACTGACTCTATACTCTTCACAGTCAATGAATTAACTTATTTTTACTAGTAAATAATTCACCTTTAATTTTATCTATTTAAATTCTTAGATTAATAAACATATATTAATTGTGTGGTTTTTTAATTTACCAATTTAGTCACACTATTTTTCTTTTTTGCACACATTTCTAAATCACTTAACACAAAAAATCATTAAAAATTTGTTTTACCAAGGCTTACCTACTTGGATTTCATCACCAAGGGGAATCCAACTTGTTTTATGGCCAAGTATAAACACATGGTTGTTGGTATATATTGGAAAATAACTTGATACCCTTATCATTTTAGGATTGTGAAGTGAGAGGGTAGGCCCCAATACTAAGCTGATACCATTGCCAATATAGATCCCTTTTAGTTTAGACTTCCTAAAACTATCCATTTATTGATTTTTAGTTATTTATTATAGCCAACTTCCCATCACACTAAATTCAAATTTTTAATATAACTTAACAATACTTAAAAATAATCAATTAGTTAGTATTTACTTTCAATTTGTTGCTTGCTCTTTGATCATTGTATTTTATATTAGAAAACTTGCATTATCCAAAGTTAGTTCAAGGTTTGTGTTATGTGTTTTAATTAGATCAATCACATTGATCCAATTTCATGTGTGCTTCATTTCATATGCCTATATATTATCTTACAAAATATTTCCCTCTTTTCAAAAAAATGTCATCCTCATTGATACAGTCTCTTATAGACTATTCATATTGTTTGTTTATCTTCATGTTTAGTTCTTAAAATTTTACAAATAGACTACTTTATCAGCTTATTTTATTTATTTATCTAGTTTTTGATGCCTAAATATGTATCATAGGTGCCTAGAGTGTTTAAAAACACTTCTCATTCTATAATTCTAAGAATTTAGTGCATGAGATGCAGGTTGTGATAATCTTGTTATATGTCGATGAAATAGAGGCAAAGCAAGTGGAATATTTCACAATATTTATAATGTTTGGTGGTTCAGAGCCATCGTGGCCAAAAGTTAGTCGATGAAAAATATGAAGTATGCTATTCTAATAATGGTGAATAATGATCAAGAACTAATCTAAAGATTGATCTAAGATGGGTACTTACAATAAAGATTTAGCTAGAGTGATTTGCGTAAAAAGGAGAAAAAGGAAAGGTAAGGCAGAGAAGAGATGTTTTTGATCTTCATTCCAAATATCATGGCAAATTTCAAATATCATCTAGTCATGCACTTAACCAATGTATGACATGAAGTAGCATAAGCTCAAATCCTATCAGACATCAGGTAAACATCTAAGGATGGTGTGAAATAATGAAAATAAGAATCAAGTTCACTTTAAATATTTACCCCTACAAGCAAACAACATTAACCCAAATGTAATAAGAGTAAGCAAATGAAATGAACCTAAAAATTTTCAATTAACCTAGCATTGGCACAGAATAACATCTTTGCATTCAAATGTACACATCAAGAATTCATAAGAACCATTCAAATATATAAATTACAAAAAATAAGTGAGAGATAAGCCAAGATAACAAAAGACATAAGTAAATTTGGACAAACTTTTCATAATTTCTTTCTTAGTATAATTACTCAAAAAGTTACAACTAGATTTTAGCTCATAGAACTCCCATCCTTTTACAATGGGTAATACCTATTTATATAGACCATTCATGAGGTATGCCAATTATTAATGTCAAAATTAAAAGATAGTTGTCCTTTTACAACATTTGAGAAACTTCTAGACATTCTAAATGACTAACCTATAGTCAATATACTTTAAAAGTTGTACATGCCTTTACAAAATAATATTCTCTTTTTAAAAATATACAATCTCAATTATGAAAGAATATTCCTATCTTAACTAACTTAGATACCCTTGTGTTTTTATAGTCTTTTTCTTCCCCTATAGTATCTTCATTCTATAATTTTTTTCAATGATAATATTGAGATCAATGATAGGTCTCATCAATAATTATTTATCTTGATCTTCTAGGCCCTTGACATCCCTCTCATCCCTTTCCAAGTTTCGCTTGATGACCCTAAAATTTCCTATCTTCTCCTCTAATGATAAGATTATTCCCATGGCCTTATTATTATCATCTCCCACTTTACCTTGTCCTTCATTCATTACTTATTACATGAGTTGAGTATTTATATGCTTGAACCCAACAGTTATTAAACCCAACAGACTAAGTATGATAGGATTTTTGGTCAACTTATCCAATATGTGAAACATTTTATCTTCTTATTATTTGAGGTCCTTAGAAATGTCTTGCATATTTTTATAATAACTAATTAGGGACTTGGTCTTATCAATAAATATAGCCATATCCATATTAAGGTGGGTTAGGTTGACTGTCCTGAATTCATGGATTTGATTTTTAGTCAAGACCTTGATCAAATCCTTTACTTGGTAGTTTGAAGCCTACCATTAGTCAACTCAGCCTATATCCTATAGCCTTAGTGTTGTGTTTATTTATTTCATCTTTATTAGTTTTGAGTAACTTTAAATAATTGAATAAATCAATCATGGTGTCTTCAAACTGCCTAAACTAGTCTTCTTCAATTAACAAGATTGCTTGTTCTTTTAGGTTTTTATTCTACTGTAAGATGCCCTTGATCATTATCTATAATTGATTTTTCTGAGATTGAGCCACTTTAGGGATATTTTATTCAAATATTGGATCTTCACTAGGCTTTCATCCTCTAACTAGAGTCAATCCAACAAAAGGTTCCATTTTTTGGAAAGTGAATTCCTCTCCACCAATTATGGTTTTCTTCTCAATTACCCTCTACAAATTGATAGTGGTTAGGTCAAATTTGACACCAAATAAATATTATATCAATTTTATATTTGGGGTCTCCATTTGAGCTCCACTTGATTATCTTAGACTAGTCATTATTTTGACTTCCTCCTTCTACAATGCAACTATCCATGGTTTGACTTCCTCATGCACTGGAATATTGATTGATTACATCAATGCCCAAGGATGGCTCATGGTAGGTACCTTTTTGAATTTTCCATAGATGAACCATTCATGAATTTTTGGACCCTAAATCAAGTTTTCCTAACTAAAAATATTAACTTCACTCAAAGCTTCATTGAAGGTTACCTTGGGCTTCTTAGCCTTCATTGGGACAATGGCCAATTCAACTTTTCTTTTTTTTGGGGGGGGGGTCTATAGGAATTAGGTATAACACTTCCTTAAATTTTTAATATTTGTATACATCAATTTATTAATATTTACACTCATAGTCTAATGATATAAATTGTAGAGCATCTTCAATTATTTCACTAGGGTCTAGTGCTACCACATGGATTTCTTCCACTGGTGATTCATGTTCCCTTGCTTGAGTTGAGGAAGATGAAATTTCATAAAGCTTTATCTCCTTTGGCCATTTCTAAATTTGTACCTCAAGTCTATATTATATCTATAATTGGGATGGTGGAGGTCTAGAAGGTGCACCACTCAATAAATTGTACTAACTTATCCCTAATTGCCATTTTTCATCATCCCCTTTTTGCTCCCTTTACATTCTAGACTCGAGTTTGATGCTATACTTTATCAACCTAAAGGTGACCTTGGAGAATGAATAATAAATTTTATATATAGGGTCAAAATCACTAGGTTGATGATCATGGGTACATTTATTCCCTTGGCCTTTAATTTCTTTAGCCTTTCCTTGTGGATCCCACTACCTTAGATCATCCATTTGGAGATTGAAGGAGGTCATGTGTTTGGAAGTAGAAAAAATAGTCCTTCCAATGGTTAAGGGGAAGCTATGAAGGAGTCCCTTCATCTTGGTTTAGCACAAACCATCTATTCCATTGCACATTTGGTAATCCACCTCTAATTTATCTAACTTGTTTGGCACATGGAATTTTAATATGAGGGGATTGCATTGTATTCCTTCAATCTTGATGATTGTGAAATATAGATACAACTAGATGTCTCCCCATGACCTCAATTAGATTTTTTTGTGAAGGGGATGACTCTTGAAATTAGATTCCTAGTTATATCCTTAGTTAGGGATGGATAAACATAATCAAATATGAATTGGATGTGGTCCCTATATTTGAATATATGCAATTTTTAATAGAATTATGAGACTATTTTTGTCTCATCAAGTGACTATTTTCTTAGTTTGGGGATATTTGTATTATCAAAAAAGGCATCTAGGACATATGAAATCATGTATAATTGGTTCCTAGTTTTCTTATTGACTACAAATATATGCCTACTTAAACAAGTGTTGACCACTTCACTAAAGGGAGGGGTGAGATTTTTATCAACAATAAAATAGATAGGTAAAGCAACATTATTAATATTTGTGTTAGGCACATTCTTACTAGAAGATGGCTCATTATTCTTTTTTTAATGGAAACTATCATTCTAAATTTTTTTAGTGGGCCTATTGAACTTTTGAAAAGATAAATTCCTACCAGATCTCTCTCCAATATTACTTTATTTCTTTTACAATTGAAGGAAGTTAGTGCTAAGCTTTTGAATCATATTGAGGATATAATCACTCTAATTCTTTCGGGAATCAAAATTATGAACTTGAGTATTAGCATTGGTTATAGCCATTAAATATTTTTGATCTTTAGGTTGAGATCTATTAGAAACACTATTCAAGAATCCCATGTTTTGAGTGGGATATGCATGACTCAAAGGTAGTTGCTTCAAGACTAGAATCTAGTTCAAGGAAGGCATATGTTGGTTAGCATTAGGAATAACACTAATAATGGTTAAATGTGTATTAACATTAGGAATGGAGTATGATAATTATCCTTGGGGTTGCATCTGGTTATTAATGATCATAGCTTTAGTGTAAGCTAAATCTAATGTATTCATGGGTCCAACATCTCTCTTTACAAATATAAAAGTTATAGGATCCAAGGCATCCTTATACATTTCCAAGGATAAAGCCTCATTAGGTCTATAAGGAGATATGGTCCTACTAAACATTTTATGGAATCTAGCATTGAAGGGTCTTATGGGCTCATTTGCATCCCTTTTCACTATGGTGAACTTGATAGGACCTAAGTTCCCCAAAGCTCTGACACAACTTGTCAGATTTAAGAGCACACATGATTACCTTTGTATAAGCAACTTAAACATGTGGAAATAACCAAAAGAACAAATAACTATCAATGAGAAATAACATAGAATATGAGAGGCAACACACAATTGTATTCAACTCATTATAGAAGGAAATTACAATAAAGAGATCACACTCTTCTTCCACCTCTGTGAGGCTTCCCACTTCTCAAGGGCTCCCAGTAATCTTCCCTCAAGAGTAATCTTCTCTCAATACAGGTCATAACACACAGCTAACACAAGATATTGTTCACCTCATTGTACTTCTAGTACAACCGAGTACGAACTGGTACTCCAAGTAGATCTCACCATGATCTTGCTCCTTGATGTATTGCTGTCACCTTGGATCTTGTTCCCCCACAGATCTCCTTTCTGACCCTCACATACACACACCCCTATAGACCAACCCTGATCTTACTTATCACATGTAGATCTCCTCCATGATCTTGCAACACCCTGCAGATCAAACTTGATCTTACATACATGAAGAATCCTACTTGATTCTACCATGGGAAGAACTCTCCAAGTTCTACACTTTACAATATAGCCCATGAGTCTATTATATAGATCTCATGCATAAAATAGTTAGACAGGTAGCTCAAAGACTTGAAGTAGTCTTTAACATGCAAACAACCCATTCAACTAACTAACTGTTTGTCAACAACAGTTTTGGAACCGCACAGGCGACTGACGTCGGCCAACTCCTACCAATTTTGGTTGCTTTCTGTCGACCCCTACCCGATGTCGATTGCAGCCTACCGACATCAGTGATTGTGACACTGCAACCCTCCTCCATGTTTACATTTGGGTGAATCTTTTAGCTCCACACCCTAACAATCTCCCACTTAGAGATAAATAGTTGCACCTATACCTATACTAGTACTTTGTCTAATATGCATCATGGCTTGTATCCCTCTTCAAGCTCCCACTTGAAGACAACCCACCACACACCCTATGGTACTACACCTGTGTCTAAATTTCTCCATTCTCAGCTTACCTTCTTCTGCCATTGCTATACCACCACTCAAATAGCAACCCCTGTGAGTAACCTGTAATCAACAAACACTTAACATATCTAAACCACCTGTTAGTCAAACTCGCTCTGAGAACATCCAACCTCACTCTGATACCATTTGATAGGACCTAAGTTCCCCAAAGCTCTAACACAACTTGTCAAATTTAAGATCACACATGATTACCTTTGTATAAGCAACTTAAACATGTGGAAATAACCAGAAGAACAAATAACTATCAATGAGAAATAACACAAAATATGAGAGGAAACACACAATTGTATTCAACTCATTATAAAAGGAAATTAAAATAAAGAGATCACACTCTTTTTCCACCTCTGTGAGGCTTCCCACTCCTGAAGGGCTCCCAATAATCTTCCCTTAAGAGTAATCTTCTCTTAATACAGGTCACAACACACAGCTAACACAAGTTGTTGTTCACCTCATTATACTTCTAGTACAACTGAGTACGAACCGATACTCCAAGTAGATCTCACCATGATCTTGCTCCTTGATGTATTGCTATCACCTTAGATCTTGCTCCCCCATAGATCTCCTTTCTGACCCTCGCATACACACACCCCTGCAGACCAACCCTGATCTTACTTATCACATGTAGATCTCCTCCATGATCTTGCAACACCCTGTAGATCAAACCTGATCTTACATACATGAATAATCCTACTTGATTCTACCATGGGAAGAACTCTCTAAGTTCTACGCTTTACAATATAGCCCATGAGTCTATTATATAGATCTCATGCATACAATAATTAGACAAGTGGCTCAAAGACTCGAAGTAGTCTTTAACATGCAAACAACCCGTTCAACTAACTGACTATTCATCAACAGCAGTTCTGGAACTGCACAGGCAACCGATGTTAGTCCTTATTTGACTGGAGGTGACTGACGTCAGCCGACTCCTACCGATGTCGGTTGCTTTCTATCAACCCCTGCCCAACGTCAGTTGCGGCCTACTGACATCGGCGACTGTGACACTGCAACCCTCCTCCATGTTTGCATCTAGGTGAAGCTTTTAGCTCCACACCCTAACATAATTGATGGTATAGGACACAAGGACTAATGATTTAACCAAATTGGTTAATGAAAACATTGTTAAAATCAACCCAACTGGTAATGTAATTTTCAAGGAGGTTTAGAAACCATTCATATGTAACATATTTTAAATTAAAATGAAATAGTCTACATGATACATTTTCATGAGTCAAAATCATCAATCTTAATGTAGTTTTAAAACTCTTAATGTGTTCTTCAGTAGTTATAATACCACTAAGACTGAATGTTGGAAAATACTTTTTAGGATTATGAGGAAGGTCATGTACCACACCTGGCACATTAATCAAAGAACCACCTAGCCAATCTATACCTTTATAGGGATCAAACATAGGATCACTTTGAGTTGGTGAAGTTGGTAAATAATTTGAAAGTTTGCACTTAATTTTGTCTTACCTAGTTCTCCTATGAACTTCTAATGAAATCACAGGTTCTCTAGTCTCTAAATGTAGGTTCTTGGTAATTATAGCTTGTGGGATTTGAATCCTATTTGAAATATGATGTGTTATTCTTTTTTTTTTAGGAGGCAATGATCAGACTTGCACATTAAACAAATTTTGCAAATATTTATATAAAAGAAGATAAAGGACATTAATCTTTAACTAAGTTAGCTCAAATATGTATCCAAATACATTAGTATGATTTATATTTATATGTTTAAGATAAAATAAAATAAAATTAGCAAAGGATCTATCCATCTTTAATAAAAATAACTATTACTAAAATTAAACCTATTGAATTGACAAATTTTGAGCCATCTTTACCATAATTAAGCGCATACCTTCAAATAACATCGATCTTTGTCTAAAAGAAGAACAAAGATGGGTCTAAGACCATAAAGATAGATGATATTTACATAAATGAACAAATATTGACATAATTTTACAAAGGTTACACCAATATTTGAACACAATTCATAAAAAATAGCAAAGATACTTTAAATCTAAAAATATCTGATAAGCTCTCCTTCTAGTGCTAACAAAGTTCCCCCTATTGATGCCTAAATATGTATCACAAGTGCCTAAAGTATTCAATAACACTTATAATTTTATAATTCTAATAGTTTAGTGCATGAGTTAAAGGTTCTGATAATATTTTTATCTGTTAATGAAATAGAAGCAAAGCAAGTGGACTATTTCACAATATTTATAATGTTTGGTGGTTGGGAGCCATCGTGGCCAAAAGTTAGTCTATGAAAAATATGAATTATGCTATGCTAAGAATGGTTAATCATGATCAAGAACTAATCTAAAGACTAATTTAAGATGGGTATTTATAATGAAGATTAAGATAAAGTGATTTGGTTAAAAAAAGATTAAAAGGAAAGTTAATAGAGAATAGATGTTGTCGATCTTCATTCTACATACCATGACAAAGTTCAAATATCATCTAGGCATGCACTTAACCCATGCATGACATGTTGTAGCATAAGATAAAATCCTATGAGACATCAAGAAAACAGCTAAGGATGGTGTGAAATAATTCAAATAAGAATCAATTTCACTTTAAATATTTACCCCTAAAAGCAAACTACATTAACCCAAATGCAAGAAGAGTAAACAACTGAAATGAACCTAAAAAAATTCAATTAACCTAACATTGGCACAAATTAATAGATATGCATTCAATTTTAGACATCAATAATTCATAAGAAACATTAAAATCTAGAAATTAGAATAAACAAGTGATAAAGAAGCCAGGATAATAAAAGACATAAGAAAATCTAGACAAACTTAGTATAAATCCTTGCTTATATTAATTGTTCAAAAAGTTACAATTATATTTTGGCTCTCATAACTCCCCCCTTTTACAATGGGAAATACCTCTTTATATAGACCTTTCATTAGGTATGATATTTATTCATGTCAACAATAAAATACAATTATCCTTTTACAATGTTTGAGAAACTTCTAGATATTATAAATGACTAACCTATAGGCAATGTGATTTAAAATTTTCACATGCTTTTAAAAAAGAATATTCTCTTTTCAAAATTATACAAGCTCAATTACAAATAATATTCCTATCTTAACTAACTTGGAGACCCTTTTGTTTTCACAATCTTTTATTTCCCCTACAAGATCTTCATTCTATAATGTTATTCATTGACAAGCTGAAGATCAATGATAGGTCTCATGAACAATTATTTTTCTTGATCTTCTAGGCCCTTGGGATCCCTCTCAACCCTTTCCAAAGTGTTCTTGATGTCATTGACATTTAATATATTCTCCTCTAATGATAAGAGTAGTCCCATGACCTTCTTAATATCAGGCCCTATTTTCCCTTATCCTTGATTCCTTACTTCTTGCATGAATTAAGTAGTTTTGTGCTTGAACTCCTCATCAGTTTTTAGACCCAAGGGATTAAGTGTGGTGGGATTTTTTTATCAAGCTATCCAATATGTGAAACATTTTATCTTCTTGTTGTTTGAGGTCCTTAGAAATGTTCTCCATCTACTTAGACTAGCTACTTAGGGCCTTGATCTTATCGATCAGTATAGCCATAGCCATATTAAGGTTGGATAGGCTAACTATCCTAAATTCTAAGATTTGATTTTTATTCAAGACCTTGATCAAATCCTTTACTTGGTATCTTGAATCCTAACATTGGCCAACTTTGCATGTAAATTTAGTGTTTTGTTTGTTTATTGCATCCTTCTTAGTTCTGACTGACTTTAAAGAATTGAATAAATCAGTCATGGTGTCTTTAAATTACTTGAATATATCTTCTTGAATTAACAAGATTTCTTGTTCTTTTAGGTTCTTGTTCTGATGTAGGATGCCCTTGATCATTGTTTATAATTGATCTATTTGAGCCTAAGCCCCTTCAAGAACATTTTATTCAAATATTAGATCTTTTCTAGGATTTTGTACTCTAACTGGATTCAATCCAAAAAAAGGTTCCACTTTTTGGAAAGTGAATTCCTCTCCACCAATCATGGATTTCTTCTTGATTATCATCTACAAACTAGCAGTGGTTGGGTCAAATTTGACACCAAATGAAGATTTTATCACTTTGGGAGCTAGGGTCCCCATTTGGGCTCCACTTGATTCTCTTGGAGAAACCATTATTTTATGTTCCTCCTTTTGTGATGCAACTATCCATTGTTTGACTTATTCATGCACCAAAATATTAATTATTTACTTCAATGCCCAAGGATGGTGCATGGTAGGTACTATTGACAATTTTGACCCCATAGGTCAAATTGCAACCCTTATCATTTGAAACTTTGTATAAACATGCTTTTTTATCTAAGTGTTATAAATTGGTCTTTGTAGTTTTTTTTTAAGGGCTCCTTCGATTCAAAAAGGTCCATTTCAATAGCTTTCCTAAAGGGCACTTCTCGACAAATCAGGCTTGCTAATTTGTCTAAATGAATTGGGCTTGTTCAAAATGTTTGAAGGGTTCTTTTTAATATCCAATGGACTTGACATATTTTACAAAGGGATTGCTTTGGAAATTTTTTATAAATAAAAAGTTTCAAAGGTCCATTGCAAAGTTTCGAGAGGACCATTTCAATTTTGTCGAAGGGTCTATTGTAGAAGTCCTAAAGGGCATTTTCAAATTTTTGAATGATTCATTTTAGAAAATATGAATGGTATCTTCCCTTCAAAAATATGAATTTTAATAGACAAAGTATACCACTAAATATTTTTTGAAATGTACTTTTCACAAGAAAAAGTCCTTGCCAAAATCCAAAAGGTCCCTTACAACAAATCTGAAGGGACATTTACATTTTTTTCTGAAGGGTTCATTTTTTTTCAAAAAAGTTCATTTCAAGATTTTTGAAGGGTTATATTTGGAAAATAGGGTTCATTCAAAGGGCATTCCAATTTTTCCAAAGGGATACTTATCAAAAAGTTGAAGGGACATTTCTTTCAACAAATGGTCCATTTCAATTCTTTCAAAGGGAAAGAGGATGTTTGCAACTTTCCTGAAGGGTCACTTGTCAAAAATTTGAAGTATTTTTTCTCAAATGAAATACCATTTCAAAATTATCAAAGGGACACTTTCAAAATTTCTGAGGGGTCTATTCAATTTTTTTGAAGAAATGGGGTTTTTTCAAATTCTTTGAAAAGGTCATTTACAAAAAGTTTGAGGACCATTCTAAATTTTCTGGAGGGACTTTTCCAAAAGTCCAAAAGGTCTTTCCTAAACTAAGAGACCATTTAAAAATTTCTAAGGACCATATCAAGAAATTTGAAGGGCAAGTAGAAGACAATGAGGAATTCTCCTTTTGACTCCTATGATGTGTTTCACAGCTCACATTCAAAGCATGCAAAGGGGCCCAAAAAAGATTAGACTACAATAAGGACCACACTAATTTTTTAATATAATAATCAAATTATTCAGACTTGGAAAACACATGCAACTACCTTCAAGCATGACTCTCTCAATTCTAAAAGGGAGACTCGAATGCATAAAGGGATCAAGTAGTTTAGCATTAGATGGTTTTTCAAGGAGTTAACATGGAGATAAATGGAGTTGACTAGATGAAGCTTATCATGCATCTTCCTTATTTTCCATGTAAAGAAGGACTCTCTCTTGTTTTAACTCCACTTCCAAATGTATCAAGTGGAATTTCTCTCTAAATATTGGTGTAGCATAATGCATGGAGAGAATTGAGTTACCAAATATCCATGCACATTTAATGAATTTTGAAGAATTTAATGTTTATTCTAAATAATGATTATGAAATGGGATCACCATCATTTTCCAACACCAAAGAGATTTTCATGCAAGACATAAGACATAAAGATATTATTTTAAGGCTTAGTTATCTTTTGATAGCTAAAGTTAGACTTGTGAGATGTGAGAATTGATCTCCTCTCTAATTACACCACCAATCTCTTGGATTTTGTATGATTTTTCTATATAAGTTAGATTTTTCATCCATTTTAAGAATCCCTCTTTTAGAATGACCAAATTATTCTAAAGATTGAGTTTTGTAACCTTATCAAATAAATATAAGGACTATTTTTTTAGATTCTAGAATGTTGGTATAGTGTATTTATGTCAATGATTTACATATGTGATAGAATTTTCTTTCTTATCAAGTCCTAATTCTTACCTAGTTACTAGTTGATCAAATTATACAGGTCATGTTATGTGTTTGATGTCTTTTGGTTGATGTTATAGTGGATGTAATTGGTCGTTAGTGCCTTTAATCAGTTCTATTCCCTTATTTCCCTCAAGCTTTGATCACTAGATAGAACCTTTTCATGAAATATTGATTCATAGGAGTCAATTAGAGTTGAAAGTTACATTTTTTTCTTATCTAATCATTGTTTTTAAGATCTCAAACTGAGTGGATAAACCAAAATACAGGTGTATCACCATCATTAAATAATATTTTTTCCTTCAATTTTCCCTTTTCCCTTTTCTTGGTAGTTTGTAGCGTAGAATAGAGATCCTAATTGATACACCAAAAAGAGCTAGCCCTTAGAATCTAGAGATTAAATTTGATGATTAAGCCACCCACAATCTAAGATTATTTCCATATTTTAGCAAACTGTGAAGGCCTTAAACTAATTTTACAAGGGTAAAAGTCTAATTGACAATAGTTTTTAGCATGCCTGGTAGGAAATCCAAGAAATTATTTGCATATCTAAATAAGTTTGAAGCTAAGGAGAAGTAGTTATAGTAGACAATAATATTAATTTTCATCACAAGATAAATATTCTTTAGTTTGCATAGTTCATAGCACCACTAAGGTAATCCTTTCATGCCAAAGGTTACCACAAGGTCAGCTAATAAAGGTATTCCTTTTGAATTTATATCTTATAAGAGATCAAGGTTTAGGAGGGCAAATCCATATCCTCAAAAGAAATATTTGTCCCCTAGTTATCCTATTAGTCTAGGCACTATAATTCCCACTATCCAAATGGCCATCAAAAACTAGATGTTTGGTCCATTCAATAGAGGTAGTCCACTTAATCTATCCCAGTTTGATGGCATTCTTGTGTTTACTCTCAAAAATATCCCATTATTTTGAGGAGAATATCAAACAACTCCTATTGAGCATATCCAAGATGTAGCTAATCTTTGTTTAGTCCATAATGTTGTTGAAGATAATGTTGCTATTAGATTGCTTAATACTTACTTCAAAGGAAAATCATTGCAATGGTATATAAACCTCCCACTAAACTCAATTTCTACTGGAGATGAATTATGTACAACCTTAGTCAAAAAATTTGAGGACTAGCCTTAGTTGAGAAATTAATTGCCATAAACATAGTTCCTCATGGGTTTATGTTTGATTTTAACCTTAGATCCTAATCCATCTCCTCAAGCTCAAATTGTAGCCCTTACTAATCAAGCTAGTGAGATAGGAGAGTTGAAAATCTTGTTATAATCCTTTGGGAATGAAATATTGACACTCAAGAGACAAAAATATCAGGCTAATAGTCCCTATCAACAACAAAACTAGACCACCTATTAGCCCTTCAAAGATCAAAGGCCCCTTTATCAAGGTTTCAGAGAGAATAAACCACCTTATCAAACCCAAAGAGCCATAACTCTAGATAAGCCTTATGTTTCCCTTGATCCTAATGCTCCTTCCACTTCAAATTCCATTATTCCCACCCCATCTCAAAATATCTTGATGTAAGATTCAGGTTGGTAGTCCTCAAATGTCAATGATGCTCAAAACCAAGCCTTGGTATCATAAAACATCACTCTACCACAAATGACACAAGAGTTTATTTTTAAAGGAGGTTAGAACCAAGATAAAATTTTGGCATCACAAGGAGAGACTCAAAAATTTCAAGGGAAGACTAATTTCATTAATATAAATTGGCAAGTGGATGATCATGTTACTTTTACTTAGGGGGTTGAAACTAACAATACAAGTTGTCAAGTTGTAGTTGTAACTAGAATGAAAAAAAGAGCCATTGATGAACTATATGAGGTGAAAAATGTTTAAATTACTCCTAATGTTATTTATAATATTACAAAAGAACAACTTTCTACCTCTATAACACAAAAAAAATCATAATATAGAGGTTAGTAAAGTTCATCAAATACCCTTAGTTTGTGAGTAGCCAGTTCTTCAAAAAGTGCAACCAAAAGGTTGGTGGAACTTAGTTCAGTATAGTGGATTATATGAAGAATTATAATATCAATATTATCCTATTGGATTCTCTTTCCATCTTAGGAAAAATACATATGCTCATCCAAGAGCTTTTAGCTTTCAAATTATCTCCAAAATTGGTTGAGAAAGGTGTTATCTTAACTAATTCAGATCAACCAACTAAGTAATAAGTAAAATAAGTAAATAAGATGGAAAATATGGATATAATTTAGGTAAAAACAAATAAAAATCCTCCTTTATACCTTTATTTAATAGTAGGTGATACTTTGGTTCATAACCGATGGTGGATAGTGGAGCTAGTAGTACAGTCATGCCTAAACAGATTGTAGACGAGCTCAACCTTGTTTATGAGACAAACACTAAGGGGATATTAAAATGTGATGGGTCACAAAAAAATATGGTAGGCATTATCAAAGATCTGAAATTAACATTACATGTTTATCCCAATGTTACTATTCATCAAGATGTTGTTGTGGTAGACTTGCCTCCTTACTTTGTTATGTGCCTTTCAAGGGACTTCACCTCAAAGATTGGGGATATTTATCAAATGATTGGAATTATTTTTTGTTAAAAACTAGGTATGGTACCAAGGTAACGATTCATCTTTAACCTATTAAAAGTTTCCATATGGATCCTTATATGCTAAGTGTTTTGAACACTAACTATATCATCTCAGATGATGTACTACAAACTAGTGGAGTAGAAAATGGATCACCTTTGGATGAAGTTCCAAATTTGTTTCTTAATGAGTGGGATTATACTTTTTATGAGAATTATCTTTATAATTTTATTGAAGAAGGACTGGTGTGTATTACCTTCATAAAAATGATGTACCAATTTCTAGCAATGGTTAAGGATGATGAATCTAGTGAAGGTTTGTCAAAATTTTAATTTGATGGATCAAGGAATAAACGTGGTATTAGAGCTATAATTATGTTAGTTTCTACAACAAATTAAATTTATTTCTCTTCTATTAAATTTTATTTTGGTTATTTAAATAATGTTGCTGAGTATGAAGCACTAGTTCATGGTTTGTAGTGGGCTAGGAAGATGAAAGTCAATTCCTTACAAGTTTTTGGTGATATTGAACTTGTAGTTCACCAAGTAAGAGGCTTAAATGCATGTAATTTTTTTTTCTTAAATATTACAATCATATAATATGGGACTTGAAGATTTTCAAGCTTTTAACATTCAGGCAATAGCAAGAGGCAAGAATAAACACATAGATAGGTTGGCTGACATTAGGTAATAATTTAGAATTCCAACTAATATAAAGAGAAAGAAAATTCTATCACATATAAAGGTGGTTGTAAGTCCTTATGTTCTAGATAATCATGATAATTGGTAGGTGTTTGAAGATGACAATCAAATTGTGAGATTATTGCAAGAGGAGGCTAATTTTTCTTCATGAAACCAATCAAAGTATTTGCAATAGTATGGTGATCAAGTTGTGTAACTAAAAACAAATAAGTTACCCAATGGATTGGTCACACTTTATAACATTTTCAATGGTGATGATGACTTAAGGAAGGATAAGTCATCCTTGTCAACAAAATAAGAGCATTATGCCAATGTAGAGATTATAGTTGGTAAGATTTTAAAGTTGGGTAAGGAATGCACCCCTTCAAAAAAAGAAGCTTTCATTAAGTTATGCATAAGTTTTTTTGATGTATTTGTATGAAAATATAGTGATCTCAAGGGATTTTACCCAATTTTATCTCAACACACCATTGCATTAGATGCTGAAACTAAACTAGCGAGACAAAGATAAAGGCCCATTAATTCTAGGCTTGAGCCTTTGATGAGGGCTGAGCTTTACAAGATCATAGATTCAACTATTATATTTATAATTAAGCACTCAACTTGGGTGGAAATTCTTGTTCTAGTATGGAAAAATAATGGTGATATTAGATTGTGTGTTGACTTCCATGATTTTAGCAGGGCTTCACTTAAAGATCACTAACCATTGCCATCATTGGAATAGATTTTACAACTAGTTGTAGGTTCAGAAAGGTTTTCTTTGTTAGATTGATATAGTGGATACAATAAAATTTTGGTAATATAATAGGACCAATTTAAGATAGCCTTCACAACCAAGTGGGGAACGTTTACATACAAAAAGATGACATTCAGTTTATCTAATGTTGGAGTAAACTTTTAGAGAGACATAGATATGACATTCCAAGGCCTTATTAATAAGTTTGTAATTGTTTATTTAGATGATATAATAATGTTTTTAAATAGTTCATAGGATCGCATGGTTCATCTCAAGCAAGTGTTTGAAAGGTATAGGTAATTTGGGGTATCTCTAAATCCCAAAAGGTGTATCTTCTCAGTTCATGAAGGTAAGCTCCTTGGACATGTGGTTTCAAAGTATGGTTTAAGCATAGATTCTGAAAGGGTAGACTCCATTATTTCACTCTCCTTTCCTAAGCAAAAAATTCTATGCAAATATTCTTTGGGAAAATCAACTTCATAAGGAGATATATTTCAGATTTTGACATTCTAGCTAAGCCAATTATAGCCATGCTAAAGAAGAATCAGAGATTCAACTAGTCCAAAGAAGGAGTTAAATTTTTTGTAGATCTTAAGAAGGCCATAGCTAGTGCTTCTAAACTTATAAATCTATAATTCACAAAATATTTTATTTTGTATACATATGCTAACATGGAAACCATTTCAGTTATTCTTATGCAATAAAATCATGAGGGTTTGGAGCATCCAATAGCTTTCTTTAGTCAAGGCTTGGAAGAGTATGAAAAAATTTATTCTTTTGTTTAAAAACATTTTCTTTCAATTATAAGGTCTCTTAAAAAATTTAGATACTTGTTGTCTAACAATAAGATACACCTAATGGTTTCTCATCCAAGCATCAAGGAGTTCCTTTTGAAAAAAGATATAAATGAGAAGAGAGCTGGTTAGATAACTAAGGTAATGTATTATTATATGTAAATTAAGGTCACAAAGCTGATTAGAAGCAAAGTAATTTGTGATTATTTAACTCAAGACTTTCAAGAGATTAATTAGGTTGTTTAGGTGTCAAATAATGAAAAGGTTATAGCTAGTCATACCTCACCTTCTAGCTGGTTTCATGACCTAGTAAGCTATCTCCAAGATGGTATTTATCCCTCTCATCTAAGTTATTCAAAAAGAAGATATTTCAAGTTGCAATCAATTACATTTTTTTTATTGATGGTCTTTTATTCAAGAAAGATATTAATGGCATTTTTCTAAAGTGTATAGAACCAAGCCAAATTCTGAGATTGCTTGAATAATTCCATGATGGATATGGTGGAGGAAAATTTTTATGAGAATTACAACCCTTAATATCATGAAAGGTGGGTACTATTGGCCTAGTATTTTTTGGTGATTACCATGCATGGGTAAGGAAGTGCAAAAAATGTGCTATGTTTATAGGAAAAGTGAAACTTGCAGCCTTACCTCTTCAACCAATTGTGGTGGATCATCCCCTTATCCAATGGGGATTTGAATTTATTGGTCTCATAAATTCTCCTTCAATTTTATGACATAAATGAATTATAACTACTATATATTACTTCATATGTTGGACATAAGCAGTGGCATTGAAAGAAGTAAATGAAACCAATGTTCTAGATTTCTATGAAGGTTTGCTTACTAGATTTGAAGTTCCTTCAACTTTTATTTTTGATAATGTAATGGATTTTATGGGATCTAGGATCAGTCAATCAGCTATCCAACATGAGATTTATCTTAACACTTCATCAAACTATTATCCACAAGGCAATGGCCTTGTTGAATCTATAAAGAAGAACCTATTGAAGATCATAAGGAGTATTGAAGACAATCAAAGGTCATGGCATATCAAGTTGAAGTAAGCTATATGGGCTGATAGGATCACCTACAAAATATCAATAGCCAACTCTCCATACAAGTTGGTAAATGGCAAGAAAGCAAAGTTACCCATTTCTCTTGAGTTTCTTACTTTACAAATAATGCATAAACTTGAATTGTCAAAGAATGAGCCTATGTAAATCAGGTATGCTGAGTTTTTTGAGTTGGAAGAGGTAAGAAATAGTCCATGCTAGCCATGGAAATTCATCAAGCACAAGTGAAGAGAGATTTTGACAAAGGAGCTTCATCATGAAGTTTTAAAGAGGAAGATATGGTCCTCAAATGGGATGAGGATCAAGATAAACTAGGAAGACACACAAATTTTGATTCTCTTTAAAGTGGCCCATACATTATCTCTAGCTATAAATCCCATTATGCCTTCCTGCTTGCAAAGATAGATGGTGAGGAACTTCTAATCCTAGTCAATGAGACACATTTAAAACATTACTACTGAGGAGCTAGGCTCCTTGTTTGTTTATTTTCCTCCAAGTGTTGTTTAATCACATTAGTTTATTTTTATTTTGTTCCAAATAAGTGTGTGTTTGCATATTTTCTTTGTTTAGTTAGTTTTCCCTACTTTGTGTGTTTTCCTTCTTATTTTGGAAGATGAAGGTTGTCTCATACCAAGTCAAAAGAGAATTTGTTGTCATGGATCAAAATTTCCATTACTTTGTGAGTCTAGGAGTCATGTAAATGGTCTGGTTCTTAAGCATAGCAGGTATGCTTCCTAGTTGAGTCATCAAAATGTTGACAATTTTGACCCCATAGGTAAAATTACAACCCTTACAATTTGAAACTTTGCATAAACATAAATTTTTATCCAAGTTTCAAAAATTGGTCTTTGTATTTTTTTTTGAAGGGATCCTTCCTTTCAAAAATGTCCATTTCAATAGTTTTCTTGAAGGGCACTTCTCGACAAATTGGGTTTGTTAATTTATTCGAAGGAATTGGACTTGTTCAAATTGTTTGAAGGGTTATTTTCAATAGCCAATGGATTTGACATCATTTTTGAAGCGATTGATTCAAGAATTTGTTTGAAGCAAAAGTTTTGAAGGTCCATTACAAAGTTTTAAGAGGACCATTTCAATTTTGCCGAAGGGTCTATTGCAGAAATTTGAAAGGGCATTTTCAAATTTCCAAACAGTGCATTTTAGAAAAGCCAAAGGGTATCTGCCCTTCAGAAAAAGGCATTTTCAAAGAAAAAGTGGACCACTATAATTTTTTTCAAAGGTAATTTTTTCAATAAAAGGTCCTTGTCAAAAGCTAAAAGGTCCCTTACATCAAATCTGAAGGGACATTTAGATTTTTTATGAAGGGTTCATTTTTCTTCACAAAAGTTCATTTCAAGATTGCTGAAGGGTTATTTTTGGTAAATAGGGTTCATTCAAGAATTTTGAAGGGTTATTTTTCCTTCAAAAAAATTATTTTTAAAAATCCTAAAGGTTCATTTCACTTTTTTAGAAAAGGGCATTCCAATTTTTCTGAAGGGACACTTATCAAAAAGCCGAAGGGTCATTTCTTTTGGAAAATGGTCCATTTCAATTATTTCAAAGGGAAAGAGGACCTTTGAAAATTTCTCGAAGGGTCACTTGTCAAAAATATGAAGGGTCATTTCTTAGACAAAATACCATTTTAAAATTTCCAAAGGGACACTTTCAAAATTGTTGAGGAGTCTGTTCAACTTTTCTGAAGAAATGGGGCCTTTTTAAATTCTCTAAAAATGTCATTCACAAAAATTCTGAGGACCATTCAAATTTTTTTGAAGGGACTTTTCTAAAATTTTAAAGGGTCTTTCCTCAGTCAAGAAACCATTTCAAAAGTTTCAAGGACCATATCAATAAATCTAAAGAGTAATTTATAAAATTTCATATCATGAATTCCTTCAAACAATTTGTCTGATGGAATTGTCCATTACAGAAAACCCAAAGACCTAATTTCCTTCAAACTTTTTATCTAAAGGAATTGTTTAAGGTGAAAGAGATAAAAACTCTGAAATAAAATTCCTAAGGTCAAAAATCCTAAAATAAATAGCCAAAAGATATGAATTCCTTTAGACAAATTATCCAAAATAAAGGAAAGGAAGAAAAGTCTGAAAGAAATAGACAGGCAAAAAAGCTATGAAGACCTTTTTCATGAAAAAGTGGACTAAAACATAAGTCCAAAGGAATTAATTATGAACCCACAAACATCAAGTTTGAGCTCCTGCAAGTAGCCATTGGTCAAGATTTCAAAGGGTTCATCAAGATTGTCATGAGCTTAACATCTATCAAGACATAGAAAGGAGATCAACATATGAGAAAAGGCCAAGTTTTCAAAAGGATCTTGATGGGATTTCAATAGCCAATCAGTAGAAGACAATGAGGAATTATCCTTTAGACTCCTATGATGTGGTTCAAATCTCACATTCAGAGCATGAAAAGTGGCCCAAGCAAGATTATATTGTAGTAAGGAACACACCAAGTTTTTAATGTAATAATCAAATTATTTAGAATTGGAAAATACATATAGCTTCCTTCAAGCACGACTCTCTCATTTCTAAAAGGGAGACTCGAATGCATGAAGTGCTCAATAAATTTAGTGTTGGATCTCTGTTCAAGGAGTTAACATGGACTTACTTGGAATTGACTAGATGAATCTTATCATGCATCTTCCTTGTTTTCCATTCAAATAAGGACTCCCTCTTGTTTTGACTTAGCTTCCAAACGTATGAATTGGAGTTTATATTTGAATATTAGCATAGAATCATGCATGGAGAGAATTGAATTACCAAATATCCATGCATGTTTAATGAATTTTCAAGAATTTAATATTTATTCTAATTAATGATTATGAAATGGGTTCACCATCCTTTTTCAATGCCAAAGAGCTTTTCATGCAGGACATAAGACAAAAAAATGTTATTTAAAGGCTTAGTTATCTTTTGATAGCTAAAGTTGGACTTGTGAGATGTGAGATGTGGGAGTTCATATTATCTTTAATTATAGTGCCAATATCTTGGCTTTTGTATGCTTTTTCTATATAAGTTGGCTTTTTCAACCATTTTAAGAATCCCTCTTTTGTCAAGACCAAATTCTACCAAAGATTGAGTTTTGTAACCTTTTCAGATAAATAGGACTATTTTTTCAAATTCTATAATGTTGGTATAGTGTATTTATGTCAGTGATTTGTATATGTGATAGAATTTTCTTCCTTATCAAGTCCTAATTCTTACCTAGTTACTAGTTGATCAGATTATGCAGGTCATGTTTTATGTTTGATGTCTTTTACCTGAATTTATAGTGGATGTAAGTGGTTGTTAGTGCCTTGAATTAGGCCTATTTCCTCATTTCATTCAATATTTGATCATTAGATATAACCTTTTCATGAAATAATGATCATAGTTTTCAATTGGAGTTGAAAGTTTAGTCTTTTTTTTGTCTAATTGGTGTTTATAGGAGCTCAAATTTAATGGATGAACCAAAATATAGGTGCATCACCATCATTAGATAGGATTTTTTCCTTCAAGTTTTCCTTTTCCCTTTTCTTGGTAGTTTGTACCATAGAGTAGATATCTTAATTGAAAGACCAAAGGGAGATAGCCCTTAGAATCTAGAGATTCAATCCAGTAATTAGGCCACCCACAACCTAGGATTATTGACATGTTTTAGTAAACTATGAAGGCCTGAAACTAACTTCACAAGGGTGTGAGTCTGATTAAAAATAGGTACCTTTTTTAATTTTTCATAGATGAACCATTTAGGAGGAGGTGGACCTTGAATCAAGTTTTCCTCACTAAACATATTAACTTCACTCAAAGGATGAGTGAAGGTCACATTGGGAATTTTAGCCTTCACTAGGATAATTGCCAATTCAACTTTTCCTTTATGGGGTCTATAAGAACTAGGTACAACACTTCCTTCCCATTTTATTATTTGGATAACTCCATGTCTTCATCTTCAAAATCATAGGCTAATGATATAAATTTTAGAGAATCTTCAATTGTTTCACTAGGGTCTAGTGCTATCACATGGATTTTCTCAATTGGTGATCCCTGTACCTCTACTTGAGTTAAGGAAGATGAAATTTTGTTGGGCATTCTCTCCTCTATCCTTTTCTCAAGTTGTACCTTAAGTATAGATTCTATCTATAACTAGGTTGGTGTAGGTGTATAAGATGCACCACTCAACAAATGGTACTACCTTGGCCTAAATTGCCATTTGTCATCATCCCCTTTTTGTTCCATTTGAATTCTAGACTCGAGTTTGATGTTGTGCCTTTTCAACCTAAAAGTGACCTTAGATAATGAAGAGGCATTTATATATATAGGGTCAAAAACAATAGGTTGATGATCATAGGATACATTTAATCCATTGGTCTTTAAGTTTTCTTTAAACTTTATCTATAGATCCCACTACCTTAGATCATCCATTTGGAGATTGAAAGAGGTCATGTTTTTAAAATTAGCCTCAATGTTGTCCCATTATGAAAAAATAGTCCTTCTAATGTTTAAGGGGAAGATATGAATCAGTCCCTTCCTCTTGGTTTTGCACAAACCATTTATTCAAATACACATTTGGTAAGCCACCTCCTCTTCAGCTAACTTGTTTAGCACATGGACTTATAATCTGAGGAGAGTGCATTGTGTTCCACCGATACTGATGATTGTGTAATTTGAATATAACTGGATATATCCCATGCCTCAATTGACTTTTTGGTTAAGGGACTTACTTTTGGCATTGGATTCCAAATTATGGCCTCAATTAAGGCGAGATAAACACACACATAGGAATTTAATATGGTCACTTTATTTGAATATTTTCAATATTGAATATAATTGGGAAAATCTCTATGTCCCATGAGGTGACCATTCTCTTAGGTTGGGGATCATTGTGGTAACAAGGCATCTAGGATGTATGACATCATGTATAATTGGTTCATAATTTTATTCTTGACTACAAATATTTGCCTACTTAAACAAGTGTTTACCACTTCACCAAGGGGAGGGGTGAGCTATTTATCAACCATGAAATAGACTAAGGGAACCCAAATCATGTCCACAAATGTGGTGGTTGGAATTCCAAATAACCTATTCATCAAAGTCATGATCATTATTATCCCATGTTTGAATTAACTAATGGGAATGTTTCCATTAAAATATCAAAACACCTGATTTATAGAATATAACCATAGGTAAGGATGGTATTCAAGTCATTTTCATTATCCCAATTATGATTTGGTTTGTTTGGGGCTTAGGTAGTTTGTAATAGTTTTCAAATGTTATGATAGAGATATAATATATTTTTTGCAAGTATTTTCATTTATTTAACATGCCCTTATCAATTTTAAAATATCTAAAAATAGGAGAGAGAACATATATATAACATAGTACCTTAGGTTTTACTACTGCATAATGGAGACTTGTCATTTGAATGGAAACTAGTCATAGTAGAACCTTCTTGTTGACACGTTTTTCTTGTCTTCTCTCATGATGGTTCGTTGGTTCTCAATGGTATAGAATAAATTCTACCAATTATTATCCCCACTATTTAAAGTTTTGGCATAAAATTACATGTCCTTGAAAACTCTTCCTTCTACATTTGTGATCAAATAGAGTTCTACATCTTCTCTGGAGACACTTTTTTAGGATGTCATAGTTGTAAGTCTTTCTAAATTGCTTACTGGTGGTCTATAATTTAATGTTGGATCAAATTATCTTTACTTAAATGATAATCTAGTCTTTATTGTCTTGATTATGATGATCATTGGGTAAAAATAGGGCTTTTAGAAGGGCTAGTGTTTTTCTGAAGGTTCCTTATAGTGCTTTAATGGTGGCAACTATTTGAAATTATGTGAGCTCCATGACTTATATTATGTTTTGATCTTTGTATTTATACCTTTGCATTTCCTAGGTCCCCAAATCTCTAACTTAGAGAATCAAGCTTATGTGGATCCAATGTGGCATTAGCATGGCATCCTTCTCATCAATATTTAAAAGATGACCATTTTCTTTTGAAAATTCATGTTTGATCTCACACTATTGGATCATCCCTACAAGGATCAATGTGGACCTTTGATCTTGATCTTGTAACTTGAATGCCATTAGTTGATCCCTATATTCCCCATGCTTTTGAAACTTGTCACTTCTATATTTACCCTAAATTTTTAATGTTTACTATGCACCATTGATCTTGATTGCATAGAATAATCATACTCCATTGATCTCAATCTACCTAATTTTAGCTCCTACTCCATGGAATATTGATCATAATGTGTATGATACATCATTTACCATCAATATTTGAGATATGTTCAAGCTTTAATTAATGGCCTATAGGTATACCACATATTATCTCCACATTTTCCCTTGACTTCTCAATGTTTGCTATGCATCATCCGACCATCTTTATATGAGCAAGTGTGGACCATTGGATCTTGATCCATAAGCTCAAACACCATTGGCTGCTCAATGTTCCATGGTTATGAGTATGACACTTGTCACATTCTCACTTTTCCTAGGGATCCATTCAAGTATTGAATCAATGTGCATCATTAAATCAATCCTACCTTATCAAATGTGTGCCATCAAACCTCAAAAGATGCTTGAGCTTTAACTTAAGGTTAGGGTCTTTGACTTTAATCTCATATCATTGGATCTTGATCATCTGGGCAAATGTAGATCATTGATCCTATGAATAAAAATGATGTTTAATTCAATGCTTGGGGAACATACAATTTAAGATAAAGTCTTAGACTAATGTTTTCATTTTTAGTAATAAGTATGAATAAAGCTTTAGGCTAAAGTCTTGAGCTAAATTTTACAACATGTTAAAGGGGACCCCATGAAATAAAATACTTAACCTAAAGTCTTAGCTTAAGTTTTGTATTAATAAATATGATAAACCTTAAGGTAAGGCTTTAGTCTAAGATTTATAACAAAGGTACCATGCACTAGTTAGACCATGTCAATAATAAAATAGACTAGGAGGTCACGGGATACAGAGGGTCCAAGCACAAGATTTTTGGCCTAAGGTTTGGTCTTATTGAAAAAATATGATTAATCCTTAGGATAAAAATTGAACTAAGTACATGACATAATTGAAATGTTCCCTTGTAAAATGTTCCCACCAAATTTGAATTCAATTCAAAGTGAATGAGCTAGGGTAATTAGAGTTATGGTTTTAATCTAATCATACATGAATTTAACTTGATTTCAATAAACCAAAGGCTAGTAAAAGATCAATTCATTATTAAATCATAAAACCAAGACATTACTCATTCCAAATGGACTCCATTGGAGCTGTGACCTAAAACATAAAGATAAAATGTTAAAAACTTTGGAATCATGAAAAAATATGTCAACCAACTCAGGTGTGGATGATCTTTAAATAAAGATATAGTGCAAAACATTCTAGTATACTCAGATCAGATGTGGATGATCTTTAAATAAGTCATTTTTACACTTTTTAACACAATGGTCCTCATTTTTTACAAATGTGTGTATATTGACCTTAACACTAATTTTTTTATCTATTTACATCATCAACCCATTTGGTACTAAATCATCCCTATTACAGTCTTGTTATACTACATCAGTGCACTGATACATAGTCAACCCTTTACCAACTTTAGGATAGTACATCATCCCTCTAGTACATAGTCAACCCCTTTTTACAATCTAAATCAACCACTTACTACCAATTATGTCAGCCCATTTTTATGCAGATAGCCCCTTATTTCCCTCTTGCTTTACAAATTGAGTCAACTATGTCCATTTTATTCTTTATTTATGATGACTTTTTGACTATTTACCATAAATACCTTAGGCATTTATTGGTTTGATCTCTTCCTCTTAGTAACTCATTCTACCCTTAGTGTACCTCAAAATTTCATATGGTCAATTTTGGTGTCTAGATTTCACCTAACAATCAATTTTTTTATTTTTAGCTCTATTTAAAATAAAATTACTTAATAAATTTGAAATTCATGTTTTTTTACCTTTATTTCACTAGTTGTGGTCGTTATGCATCCTCCTTGTTGTAGTTTTTATCTCTTCATCATGATCGCTCTTTAGTCTCAAACTGGGTCTCTCAGATCTTTGTTATCTTAGAATAGTAAAAATAACAAATGAATTATTTTTCACCCTATTTATATTTACTATTCAAAATTATTTACCTATCAAGTATTTATAACCAAATTCTATTTTTTTCCAATATCTTTATTTCTACAAGTTCTTTTTCTAAACTAAAATATGTTCTAAAATCTTGATGTCGTAGAGAATCATTTCAAATATACATTTATTTTTTTCAAAAAATATTTTTTCACTCTTTTTTCTCTAATTTCTATAGGCTTGCCTAATATTCTCTAAATTGGAAACCTTCACATTTATTTCACTACATTTATTATCTACATCACTAAGGTAAGTAAAGTTATGTGTTTTTCAATTTTGTCCTTTCACTTATCTTATTTTATTCTTACTACAATTTATTTAACTTTAGTGGTGTGTGTTGTTATGTTCTTTTCCCAAAGCACAATCCCATGTTACACCTATATGACATGTGATGAGCTTCAAGTGGGGCATTTATATACACATAATATTTTTAAACTTTATCAATTAATCATTCTTTCTCTCTTATAAGAACCCATCGAGTCTCAATCTCTCTAAGTGCATGCCTAAAAGGGTACACCAAGAAATGGGTGGGCAGACCATTGGTACTCCTATACCACCACTTACTATCTACACAACCTTATTATAAGTAATTTCCTATGCCTTTATTCCTCTCTTTCACACTCATACAAACATTTAACCACCTTACTTAATCCCTTTCTAGTTTAAAAATCCTTTTTGACATTTAACATACACTATCAGCCTAGGCTGACCCTGTATTTAATTTCTTAAAAGAATGTTATGGGTATAGGTTAGTTCTAGTTGAACTAGACTAAGACTTAAATTAATTTTATCGAATAATAATACATATTCAAATTGGGTCAACCTTATCAGCTAAACTTTTAGAAAGGTTTAGGGTTAGATCCAACTATATATACACATCCATTTTCATCATTTATTAGGAAGAGAAGAAGAAGATAAATATATTGTGCATCTAATTATGTTGTAGAAAAGGGTGATCAAGGTTATCTTAGTCAGTTCTAGGCTTCTCACAACTAGGCATAAACATGGTATATACCCTTTGAACTCAGAATTTTTGACTTAGTTACACCAACATCAATTCACATTAGGCACATGCCTTATGTGGTCACCTGAAGTGTAGTTAAGAAGGAACCAAGACCTACATTGGGCTAGTTGTGCCATCATTTGAGATATCACTTATGGGGCTTGGTAAATTCAAATGATTTCATGGGCTAAGCCTAGTGGCCTATAGGTGCAAGCCCTTTTGGTGGGTTAATCCTAGAGTCATATGGGCATAATCCTTTGTTAAAATATGCCTAGTGTTAAGTCTATGCTTGAAGGGGAAAAAATCTACCTTAAATTTAATACTCATAATAGGTTTGTGATTATAAAAAGGATAGGAATGCTTTGGCATATGATATATATACTTAGTATTTATATAAGTTATCGCTAATGTCATCATTTATCATAAGGACTCCATTAGCTACGTAAACTATAAACATGCATAAACATTAATGAAATGAAATTATAATCACTATACTCATTTTGAAATGTAATAACATTTCAAAAGACAAATAGATTAGATAACATTATGTTTTACTACAACCATTCTTTGTCATTAATCAAATTTTAAAT
This sequence comes from Torreya grandis, assembly GCA_037957365.1. Lineage (NCBI taxonomy): Eukaryota > Viridiplantae > Streptophyta > Pinopsida > Cupressales > Taxaceae > Torreya > Torreya grandis. The sequence goes on from JARHVA010001873.1 coordinate 35,284, forward strand.
ACAGATTATATAGTTCATAACATTTAGAAGAGAGTATATATTTAATTCAATATACTTAAAGGCCCAGAGGCTCATAATAAATCTTGGGTATATAAAAATAAATCCTTAATGGTGTTTATTCTTGTCCTAGGGCTAATGGCTATCGATGGCATTCATACAGAGCAAATTCTAGTTCCTTAGAGCTTGACTACACTAATTTCACATCCCCTACATTAACTAGTTCGATCTCCTTTTATATCTCTTCAGGAGCATCTTCATCAGGGTTGAGTGTTCACATGAAGTGTTGATTTGGATCCATTATGATCATTCATGACATATCTTTAACCTTGTGAACTTTTCATTATAGTTTTCATGTATTACTCAATCATCGAACATGTCTAATTTTTTTTGGAATTGGTTAGTCACCTACTAACTGACGCAAGGTATGTGTTGATCCCTCCAGCTGGCACCAAGATACCAAAATGTCATCATTAATAAAAATTATTCCTCACATTGATGTGGATGTCATGCTAGCATGAATCATATACTTACCAAAATAAGGGTCCCAACATTACCCCATACAAAATTTTTGGTCCATCCTCAAACTAGGCTGTCAAGGTCTTTGGCACAAACAACTTTAGTGTGCTCTCTTTAAGCTTGGTGGTGAAGTCTTCAAAGACCTTAATGGTGATATTTATTTATTTAGTTATGATATTTATTTTAGAGGAGGCCACACTTAGCATAAACATATTAGTCTTCTCTAGCTCCTAATAGGCTATTATATTTGCCTTAGCCTTTTCCATACTCCAATCCAAGTTTATTCCTTGATCACAGGCCTTAGTTTATAGTGTGGAAGAGTGATTCCAAGTTTTTATCTTTATCCTTTATCTAATTTTTAAGTACATTTATTCTCCCTATGATTTTCATGCATTTTAACCTACTCATTGAGAAACATGTTTTATCATCTTCTCCTTCTCCTTATTTACCTACTTTAGGTGTATGCTTATGATTGATGCTTGGTTGGAGAATCTAAATAACATGAAATTAGATACATCTACATGCTCCTATAATTTCATGAAGAGGTTTTCTACCTCTTCTATCTTACTAGCAAGATAATTCTACAACACATTATAGGGATATTCTTCTTCTTGCATCGACTTGGGTTTTAATTTTGGGAACATCTTCTCTACTAGAACATAGATTTTATCAACCTCAGAGAGGTTCTAAGTATAATCAATAACCAAATGGGATGGTTTATCCATCTCTATACACTTACACAACTACTATAGTTTGAACTTAGTGGCCTGCATTTCCTCTTGGGATTCTTTATGGATCTATTTTTATTTTCTTGCCCTACCATCATTGATACTATTTCAACATGTAACCTCAATAAAAATTATGATTAATGAATTAAATGATTTAATTAGGTTCATGAATGAGGTTTTATGAGGAGGGATTCCTATCCCTCATTAGGCTCTTCTAGGCTTCTAGTGGCTGATCAAGGCACCTCAAAGTGAGGCTCATCCATGTAATTATCAAATGTAAATGCTAGTTATTTGCATGTCCTAGTTGTGGTGGCTTGGGAAGCATGATATCATATATGTAAATCTCATCATCCCCCCATCCCTTATGTGCATTTTACCTTATGCTTAGTTCTATGTCATCCTACTTGATGATGGTTATCTATATTTTTTCTTCCTCCTCTTCACTAACACCACTACTTTATTTGGTGATTTCCTTAGAGGATTCACTTGCTTGTTCCTTAGGATTTTTTTCCTCAAAATTTTCCCCTTCATCCACTTATTCTTCTTGAGGGTTCTCAATGTTTACCTCTAGGGTAATACCTTTGACATAAGCATTGCCTTGTTTTTACTGGGGTTCCTCTTCTATCTCCCTTTATTTATCTAAGGTGTCAATATTAATTTATTTTTCTTCAGGCACCCATTCACTACTTGAGCATGCCTCTTATACATCTTATTTTACCTTCTTGGTGGGGGCATTGGGTGCCTACTTGACTACTTCCATGACTAATAATGTACTTGTAGGAACCTTCTTGGCCTTTTTCTCTACCTTGGCCTCTTCTTTTTCCTTGGTGAAACTGTGCTTCTCTTCAAGCACCAGTGCCTTTTCAATTTCCTCCTCGCTTAGGCCCATTTTATTTCACACCCTTATCTTCTCCTCTTTTATTTGTATAGGTAGTTTGGAGGGTTACCTTATAGATGAGGAGATCACCATCTCCTCTACTTCTTCAAGAATAATGCTTGTGCCACTTTGGAGGGCCTCTTGTACATCTTTAGTGTTTAACTCTTCTTCTTCTGCTTATTACTATAAAATATATGTCCTTTCACTTTATTATTTTGTCTCCTCACCCAATCTAGACACAAAATTCTCCTTTTTCTCCATTTACACCAAAGTTATATTTATGAATGCAACTGGCCCCTTAGTCTTCTTATGCCTATGATTATTGATTCTTAGGAGTTGGGGGTGTATATTATTCTTGAGAAGTAATATTTAACTTTATGCACTCTATGATCTCCTCAATTTTCTCCCAATACTTATTTTATAGGGTCTTCTCCCACATATTTGGCATAACCTTGCCTTCTTTATTGAATATGAGGGGGTGATCATCATCTTTTTTAGGATCAGTTCCCTTCTTGCATGGATTCATCTCATAATAGAGGTTAAAATGCACCCATTTATTATCTCCCTCTAGAGGAGATGGAGGTCCATTCTATCAAAGTCATCCTCCTCATCCTTGGTAGCTTTGGCCTTGGGGTGAATATAATGGTGCATCAACTTGCTCTTATCCTGATCCATGATATTTATCAAGATATCCAATTGTTGTGCATTCAAAATCCTCTTGAGTGTCATCATGATATATTTTTTGGAAAATTCATAAGATATTTTGAGCCAACTAGATAGGTTCCTATCCATGAGTGCAAGGTGCACTAAATAGAAGTTATACATAATGTTAAAGGTTTCCATTCCTACCAATTATTGGGGGAGCTCCTGAGGGATGCACCATTCAATCCCAAAAGACTAAATCTACCAATTGCACCCCCCTTTCACTTTTATCTTATACTTTTGTGATAAGTTGGGTGGGTAGATGAAGTATTGGTAATTCATCATAGGAGAGTAATTATGGGGTGAGAACACCCAAAGGTTTTCATCATCTCCATATAGCACATTGATCTCCTCTGTCACTATCAATATTAGTAGATACCCTCACCTGATGGTCTCACACACTTTGTGGAACTCAATCACATTCTTCACAATCTCCTCAAAAATAAATTAGGAGATGTTGAATTTACCCCTTGTGCCATGTAGTGGGTAATGCACAAGTAGGTCTTGTTGATATCAAACCATCATCTGTTAGGGCATATATTAGAGCTCACTAGGTGCATTCCAACCTTTGTGCTAGGGTCATGTATATCCTTGACAGAGAACACAAACCTTGACTCATAGTAGCCTAAGAGCTTCATGACCCTTTTCACCTCTATATCATCCTCCATCATCTATCAGATGTTTTACCCTATGCTTGAGATCCCTATGATCCTAATAATGAGGTGTATCTAGATCCTCATGTCCCACCTTATGATGTAAAACATGTCACCATGTATGCATGAGAGGAAGAATTATACCAATTTCTATCACTTGATAAAGCTTGGCAGCTTCAATAGTTGGGTTTCACTGATGGTCAGCAATTTATCTTAGATGGAGACATCAAAGAGTAAAACACCAACCTTCATCTTATTTCATGTGTTAACCATCTAGTCTTGGATGAGTTCTTGTGCATTGTTAAGTATATGATGGTCGTACTCCTTCAATATACATGTGTATAAAGGATACCCACTTATCCCCCACCAGGGCCTTTAGGGGAAACTTGCATGTCTTTATAATAAATATTTGCACTTGTTTTAGGGTCTATCACTATAAAGCTAACACCTTCTACTAGTTGCACCTCTTATTTTGAAATGGATACTTCCTTCACCATCCATAGTTTTTTGGCATCCTTCTATGCCTATGGTAGACCTATACTTAACTCATTTTTTCCCATTCTAAACTGGATATTATTAAAGCACCATTGTTTGATCTTTTTGAAGCCCTTAATTATGCTTGGTGCTTATTCCTAATCATAGGATCTGTGATTGTGTCTTTAGCTCTCAGGCTTCATGTATCATTAATGGTAGCTTTAGAATTCTATAAAATTTATACTACCCTATTTTCTCTCAGTTTTTATCCACTCACCTCCTTTCCAATTCCAATTGAAATGTGATCTTTGTCTTTGTTCAATCATTCTCGATTGCGGGATGTGTATGCTTTGATTTTCACTATGGTATCATTTACTAATCTATGTGGCTTTAGCTCTATTGAACTCTCTATCTAGTATGGATTCGCATAATTTTTATAACCTTTCAAAATTTTCCATGCAACCCTTTATAACTTAGTTTAATCTACCTCATTAATGGTTGGTGATTAATGGCATGGTAACATGTGAATTTCTTAAAATTTTCTAAACTCATGAAATCTATGAAAATACACCACCAAATTCTCATTTATTACATATCTTTGTGTTTTCATCATCATATAATTAAATTTCCTTAATGGCTTATTTGATGAAGTGATAGGTGATTCAAACAGTCACTTCCTACTGACTATTGGGTGGGTGTCAAATATCTTTATGATAGTTCTCTTGTATTTTGTTCACCTTGGCATTACCTTCACCCTTCTTATGAAAACCTTGGTGCAGTGCTTCACATGTATACAATTTAGCTTCCTCGATTCTCTCTACTTAGTGTTGTACTTCCTTACAAGTGTGCCTCTCTTTTTTGATTAATTTTTATGTATTTCCATGTCTTGATTAAACCTTCCCTAACCTATACAAATATTAGTGTTAGTCCTCCAATGCTTTATTATCTATTGGTTTCTTATGCACTTTCTTTTGTCAACTTGGTACTCATATCTTTATGAATATAGAAACTTCACGTGCCCATAACTTAGGTGTATAGCATTAGGCACTTTATATAGCATCCATGCTCAACTCACTCAACTATATTTATGCATGTAAGTGCCAAAAGAGTTATCCTGCGGGCCTAAGAGTGCCCTAATTTTTAACTCAACATAAAAAAAACAAACATAAGGAAAGATTTGGCTTGTGCTAAATTTTATTATGGTTAATAGAAATTAACCAAATTATGATTGGGAAGTAGATTTCCAATGGATCAAACACCATTTTAGTGACTATAGGGATTAAATCTATTAACATTGAAATGCCAAAGGAACATTTTACCCATCAACATGTACAACTTTCATGCACCAATATCCAATATACTGTGGATGATATAAGGTTTCATCCACCTAATTTAAGATTTGCCTAGGTGATTGAGGTACTTTGAGTCATATAGCAAGATCAGTGTTCCTTTAGTAAAAACCTTGTGCTTGATGTGATTTTCATGCCATATCTTCTTGCATGCCTTTTATATCTAATGGCTCCATCTTGCTTGGGTATGTATCTCATCTAAATACTTTAGGGCTTTCAGGAATGTACTCAAAGACTCTTGGTCATCCAATCAACCAATCCACATGATGTGTAATGAGGGTACTATAGATTCCATGGGTAAAATGGCCTCTACACCAAACACTAGTTGAAATGGTGTAGCTTTGTTTAGGTAATTGTATGTAGTGTGATAGGCCCACAACACTATTGATACATGATCATCTAAATCTTTATGACTAACATTGCTTATCTTTCTGAGGCATGTTCTTAATATCTTATTAGGAAAACTCAATAGTGCCATTTACTTGGGAATGATAAGGTGTCATCTTATGGTGTATGACCATATGTTCAATAAACAAGATTTGAATGGTTTAGTTGATGAAGTGAATACCATGATTGCTAGTCAAGATAAGTGGGCATATATATTGACTAGTGATATTCTCCCAAATAAACCTCAATACAGTAGTAGCTATGTAATATTTAGTTATCACTACCTTAGCCCACTTGGTGAAGTAATTTATGGCTTCTAGAATGTATCATGTACTTGTGCACTTTACATCAGGAGTAATAGGCACAATAAAGTCAATGGAACTTTTTACAAATTGTACCTAGGCAAGGATGGGAATGAGAGGAATCTCATCCTAGTGGTTTGGTTTTCCCATTCACTGGTAGATGTCACATGATTTGGCATAATATTTTGCATCTTAAAATAGTGTTGGACACAATAAACCTGACTATAGTACCTTGTGTGCCATAAAATCTATAATGCAATGGTCTTCAAAAATCCCCTCATGCACCTCTTGTAAGACTGAGTCCCATTCATGATCTAGGACATATCAACATAAGACTTCATCATAACTCAACTTGTATAGTTCCCCACTAATGAATTTAAAATGGGAGGTGCAAAATATGAGTTTCTTCTTTTCCTTAGTCATCATGGTCTAGGGCATTAACCCAAAGGTAAAAAATGCGGTGATCTCTTACAAGTCCTCAAGGATGCATGAAACTCTATAAAGTTATGCAGGCATATCATCCTTAATAGGTATTATTTCATTAAAAAATTTGATGTGAGATAGATGGTATAGCCTTGAGTTTTGTTTTCCAAATTTTACTATAATAGAGAGCTAGAATTACTGAAAAAAATGATCCATCAACAAATGCACCCATGGATAATAGGCTTGTTCACCAAGTATTTAAACACCTCATGATTAGTAAAGAATATGAAGGGGGTTACCAAAAAATATTTATAAATTTGTTTAGGGAATAATCCATGGAAAGCACCTCATGCTCAGTTGTGGTGTAGTTCTACTCTACCTTGGTCAATTTTTTACTTGTGAAATAAATGGGATGGTCCATTTTACCTTCCCTTGGTTGTGCTAGAATGACACCAATCATAGTACCAGATTCATTGAAATGGACATGGAATGGAATCATCTATTTAAGAAATAAAATATTAGTGTGTTTTCTAGTTTAAATTTAAAAGTTTCAAATGCATCTTCTTGTACTATGCCCCAATAGAATGGTCATCCTTTCACAAGAGATCTTCTAGTAACACTACAATTTTGGAAATAACTCCTTATGAACTTTCTATAGTACCTATAATATCTAAAAAAGGCATGAACATCTTTTTAAATTGACGGGGTCTAAATCTGAAGGATGATGGAAATATTCATTAGATCAATGAGCAGACCATACTTGCAGATGATGTGTCAAAGCAAAGTATCAAATGGAATTACAAAAACACACTTCTTTAGGTTTAAAGAAATCTATAACTACCTATACCTTTCAAAAATAAGGCACAAGTTTTCATAGTGATCCTTTACTAATCCATACATATTCCAATCATCTAATTATACTTGAAGGAACTTTTAAATGAAGTCCTTAAAAGCAATGATCACCACTTAGGAGAATATGGCTGACACATTCTTCAATCTAAAGGGCATAATGTTGTATGTAAAATAAACCCATTTTATCACAAAGGTATTTTTTGACTTGTCCTCCTCCTTGATTTGGAGTTGATGGTATCCTAAGAACCCATCAGTAAAAGTGTATATCTTGAAACTTGTAACACAATCTAAGACATTGTTAGTGAATAGAGTTGAAAATGAGTTAGTTATGCAACAACATTCAATAATCTATAGTCAGTACAAATCTGGATGCACCCATCATTCTTGATTCTAATAACCATGGGGCTAACCCATTCAAATTATTTTACAGGGTAGATGATGCCTATGGATAGCATACCATAAATCATTATTTTGACCTTGGCATGAATATTTGGGTTCATCCTGTAAGGTCACTTATTGATAGGTCTTGCACCACCAACTAACTTGATGCTCATCTTCCCAAGGGATGGGTGTGTTCCTTTCAAATCTCAATAATTTTGAGGGAACAAATCTTTGAATTCCGTTAGGAGGTCCACAATACATGCCAACTTTGTGTCAAAGAAATAGATAGCCAGAGTAGCAATCTATGGTTCCCCTTCTAAGTTGATGTCTACCTTGGTATTTTTTAATAGTGCATGGTAGGGATCATTATTCTCCTAGTGAAAATCCTTGACCTATCTACTTCCCTCAATTTTTTATATCTAAAATTGGATAGGCTCTTCTTCTTCTTTTAGGGTGTTATCCTAAACATGGTGCACTAAATTTCTTTTTCCTATCAGATTCTTCCAGTTAGATGCCTTCCATTTTTCATCATCCTCATGACTAGAATCATTATTGAGGGTTTGTTATTTAAATAAATTTAGGAGTACCAACCCTTTTTCATTGAACATGTCTTTTAGGTGTTTCTCCAATATTGTAATGTCCATAAACACTAACCTTCAAACTACCTAAAGTGGCTCAATCAATTAAAGTCTCTATGAAGAAAAGGGGAAGGTGTGAGTAAATCATTCCTTAAGTGCATCCAAGTTAGCTATCTCATGGTGCATCTCATTAACAATGTACCATGCTCACACCCAAGTTATTAAGGTCTTATAGAAGGCGTACACCCATAGATTTCTTAGGGTATTTTTACCATAGATGATCCAAGTTTATTTACAAAGGTGCACATATACTATAGGTTCAAAGTCACTAGAGTACATTAAGATGTCTAAGTCTTCATTACTCTTCCCAAATATAGTGAAAATGGTTACCTTAACATCTTACCAAGTTGGCCAGCTAGGATTTTGTGTTTCCCACCAATGAGTGGCAGTGTTCTTCAATGTATATACTAGAGCACCCATTTTATCCACCTCTTTTGGGATGCATGATTTGAAGTCATGGATATAGTATTAAACTAGATTACTCCCTCCATATCTTGGGATTGTTACAAGTTTTCCATTACTAAGGTGAAACACTCTCTTTCCCTTTTTTCTATCACAAAAGACCAACCTTTTAGAAGAAAGACCAATTTGGACCCAATTTGTCTTCACTGGTTTTGGCACCTATGCATGCACCAAGTGGAATCTTTGACTAGTGGTCTCATATGCTTCTTCAATCCATCGATCATAGGCAACATCAATGGTATCTGAAGTTGATTTCCCATCTTCCTAAGAGAGGACTCCTTGATCATTAGGGTTGAGATTCTTAATGCCTTGCACCTTGATGTTATATATGTGGTTGATCTTATCTTTGATGTCTATGCTCTCAACTTAGGGGGATCCTTGGTCATTTGATAGGGGTATAACTACCCTCTATTTTCCATTCTCAAATGTCATGTAGGAGATTTTGAAGAGCATATCTATATTATTCTCATAATACTATGGCCTACCTCATAGCACTAGGTATTTGTCTTATTCTTCTAAATCAATCACTTCAAAGTTAGTGTAGAATTCAATGCCCATGATATCTAAAATTACGCTCTTCAAAATATTGATATGTTGTGCTTAGGTCTTATTGGCCATGAAGAGTACATGAGGGGAAGGCCTCAAGGCTAGCCTACCCATTTTTTCCTAGGTATTTTTGGTTAAGATGTTGACCTCGATGCCTATGTCTACTAGGACCTCAAAAATAGACCATCCATCAATAGTTGCATTCACCAAGATTGCTTGGTTATACTCCATGTTTTGTGTATGTTGAACTTATCATGCCCTCTCCATGCATGGTATTATGACCTCAACTTAATTATAACCTACATGCTCTAGGATCAAGTTCTTCAATAAGGTAAATATTCCTTCTATTTTTAAGAGGCACAAGATCTTGGTTAATTCTTGTATCTCAAATTTCTAGTTGTCTTGCTTCTTTTGAGAGATAGAATATTGTGCTTATAGGTCTTATAATAATTTAATCTCCACTTATAGGCTTTAGATGACACTCATATCCTATTATAGTACATATTTTAAGTGTGTCAGGTCTGGGTTTGATGCAACTTTGGGTTTAGGTTGCATTATACACTCAATAACCCTTATCCTCATATTATAAGCATAAATCAAGTATTGGTGAAACTAGTGACTGAGTGGGGAATCCATTGTGAGTATTCACCTACACCTTGATTATCTTTGTGTAAGTTGATTACACCTTTGAGGTCCCTTTTTCCATTTTCAGCTCATGCCTGATCATTGCTACACCCTCGTATACACCAGGCCTACCTTGGGTCAAAATTTTATACAAGTTATGTCATTTTTTGACCTTATGAGACCCTAAAAAATACCCACACATAGGATGTTTAAGTTAGTCACACTAATAATTCTCTATCAAGCCAAACTTATAACATGAGAGTGGTGGGAACATTTAACCACCTTGTCCTCTACCTCAACCTCTAACACCTCATTACATCACAAAACCTATATTATATTGACCATAGCCTTCATTTCCTTTTTTATATTTCCCTATGACTGCTATAGTGGCCTATCATGAACTTATTTTAATGTTCTCATGCATTTCATCAAATCACTTGATAATCAATAGTGGTATGGGTGTAGGCATTTCATAACTAAAAATAGATGTTGTGCTAACTTAACTAGCAAATTGTAATAAAGGGTAGTTGAGGACACCATGTACCTCTTAACAAACTTCATAACTTAGAATCAAAGTACACACATTCTTTCATGGGTAGTTATTCTGATTATGTCCTACTACTTCATAATCAATATACTATAGTCTACTTTGAGCATCGTATGAAGAGATAACAATCAGATCTTGGATTTAAGAGTCCATATATGAAATATATGCCTCCATAAATGGGCTAATTTTGGTATCTATGTTTTTAAATACCTCAACTTTAAGTGAGGCTTCAAATGCTTTGCAAGGCTCCATAAAATTATTCATGAAAATTGTTCTTTAGAATGGAACTAATAACCCTCCAATGAACCATTGAGTATGCCAAGAAGGGTGAATATCATATGGGAGCTTTGATAATAGGGTCTTAAACCTTGTATCATATAGATGCACACTTTTTAAGAGTCTCTAGGTAATCTCTTTTAGCATAGTGATTCTTTATTGTTCAAACTTTAGAATGTCAAATTCCTTCAATAATGCCTCCTTCAGGGTATCATAATTGACCATGGCCTGGTTAGGGTCAAATTTACTATACTAGGTGTGGTTGTGATCAAGTGGTCATAAACTAGGTCACCTTGTGCTTTAATTAGGTTATGGCCCACATGCATCACTGTAGTTCACACTTTAACACATGATTTATGGAATTATCCATGCCATGATATGCTAACAAGTGCTTGGCCATTTCATAATAGATTTACTACATGAGAAGTTGGTATCTAAGGTTCTTTTCCCCCTAGTGTCTATCTTTGTGGTAGTTTTTTATGCTTTTGGCCACTGGGTTGGGCCTTGGTCCCATCATTACTACTAGTGTAGTTGATGTTGAAGCCATTATACTACTTTCTTGTGGTCATAGACCATTTCCTATAGGTTTTTTCCCACTTTGTATAACTAACATTAGCTAGTCTGATATGATTACATTCAAGTTCTAATGTAGTGATCTAGTATCCAGTGGTCTAAAAGTAGTTATGCTCACATCTTGGTATGGAATAATCTATTCAATCATAGAGTTTCACTCCAAGTATGAAAATTTCTAAGATCTATGTCTATAATAAGGTCAATTATTACGTTTTAACATTTTTTAAGTGGGGGATCCAGCACATGAGCATGCACCATAGGTTTAAATGGGGTAGGTGTATCAAGTGTATCTTTAGTCACCAAATCGTATAGGAACCCAAAAAATTATACACTATCAAGTGTTGAGTTGGATATATCAATCTATTATATTGTTCATCCTTACACTGTTATATTTCAAGAGATCATTCCCCATGCCCTTCTCTCTCACTACAAGTTCTCTCAATAGTTCTAGGTTTCAGATCTTCCATCAGCCTGCACCATCTCTTATTATAGGTTTATCTTCTAAGATCTTAGGTGTTAATTTTCTCATCCCCTTCCATTATGACTCACCTACACATCCCCTTTCCCCCTTTTTGTTGATCATATGTAAAAGGAATTTACCCTTCCATCCCAGAAGTTTCAAAACTATAATCCACCATTAGATTTTTGAGTTTTGTGCCAAACTCCTTCACAAACATGCCTCTAAGTTCATGTAAGAAATAATACTCTACTTCCTTAAGTCACAAGTATTTTGAGACTATGAACTTAATTATGTAGTTATTCAATGCTCTTTGCCACCATTTATCTACTACTCTAGTCCAAGTGGCATCCAAGTTCTCAAGCCTTTCCATGTGTTCCTTCATCCACTCATAGCATTGTCTATAGATTCTTCTTTTATAGGTTGAATATGCATCCAACCATCAGTACACATGCTTAGGTAATTCACAAAAAATACCTCATACAAAGCATCATATAGGTTATTTTGAACCCATTTTCTCAGCTTTTATCCTTTGTAGGTTAGATGCTTCAGTGCAAATCTATCTTCCACCTATTTTATCTATCACTCAATGTTTTTAAGGGAGAGTCGATACATCATTCTATTTCACCATCACAATAATAAAATTTAACATAGGTCTCAAAAATAGAACCAAAATATTATAGAAAAGGGCATTCCAAGTTTTTTTAGTTGATTCTGGGCTTCTCACAACTAGGTGAAAATATGGGATATACCCTTTTCTCTCAACATTTTACACTCAAATGTGTCAGTATAAATTCACATATGGTATAGGCCTTATGCACCTACTCAAATCATAGCTAATAAGGAACTCAAGATTGCATTGGGATAGTTTTGCCATGGTGTGAGATTTCAATTATAATACTTGGTTAATTGGAAGAATGATCAAGTAGATTTCAAGGTGCAAGCCTTTCATGGGCTAAGCCTAGTGGCCTATAGGTAAAATAAATTTTGGTAGACTAATCTTAGAGTCACATCGGTGCAATCCCTTGTTAAAATTTGCCTAGCATTATGTCAGTGCTTGAAGGGCCAAATTGATACCTTTACTTTAGTATTCATACAAGGCTTGTGCTTTTAGCAAGGACAAGAATGATTTGGTGCAGTATCTATATACTTAGTCTTAATAAAAATTATAGTTGACATCATCATTTATCATAGGGAGTCAATTAATGACATAAACTAGAAATATGCATAAATATTACATTTCAATAGTAGTTCATAAGATGCATAGACTAGATAACATTATGTTTTACTATAAACATTCTTTATCATTAACCAAAGTTCAAATATAGAGTATATAACTCATAACATTTAAAACAAAGTGTATGTTTAGCTCAATCTAATCAACATCCTAAAGGCTCATAAGTGAGATTGGGATAAAAAAATAGATCCTTAATGGTGTCCACACTAAGCCTAAGGCTAATGGTTGTTGGTGGTATTCTCATAGAACAAATTCTAGTTCACTAGAGCTTTGTTGCACTAATTTCATGTCCCCTACATTGAATAGTTCAAGCTCCTTTTATATCTCATTAAGATTATCTTTGATAGGGTGTATTGTGCACATGAAGTTTCAAACTAGAGCCTTTATGATCATTCTCACCAGTTCCATCAGCTTACAAACTTTGTGTTGTAGTCACCATATATCACCCAAATGTCAAAGATGCCCCATAAATCTTGGATTTTGGTTAGTTGCCTTCTAGTTGGCATAAGGTATGTGTTGATCCCTCCATTTGGTGCCAAGATGCCAAAATGTCATCATTAATAAAAATGATGCCTTACATCAAGGTAGATGTCATGCTGGCATGAATCTTGTACTTACTAAAATAAAGGGCCCAATAACTTATCCACCATTTTACTTAAGGATCATAACTTAGGTATTCAATACTTTTTTTAGAGATATGGATCTTGTCTTGTGGAGAAGTATTTTATATGCATAGATAATTTGTGTATCTATAGATGACTTATTCGTATTATCCTTACTATTTAAACTTTTTAGGTTTCAGTAATTTAGATCCTAAGTTAGATTAAATGGTTGAGTTGGCTAAATCAATTAAATAATATGTAATAAATAACCATTGATTTGTTATAGATTTTGACTTATTTTGATTTTTTGAAAATAGTAATAAATTTGTACAAATAGAGGCTTATCAAGAAAAAAAATATTGTAAAAGATATGGGTGATAAAAATAGGGTTGTGAAATTGTTTGAGTGTCATAAATAGGGTCATTGGCTTAGATTCTTCACTAGATAATAGCATTCTACTTGGATAGTAGCACACCACCTAGATATTAGTGCCATGTGGATATAGTGTCTTCAAAATGTTGTTAGTGTCGTCTTTTCAAGACTATTCTTATTTTTTGGGAGCACTTGCACCTATTTTTTTGGGTTCTATTCTTGATCACATGAAATATAAAAATCTATGTTGTGTCTATAATAGCTGATTTATGTTATAAAACCTAATCCTCACAAGTATGGCATGAGATAAAAATGTGTGTTCATTGGTAGGATAGGTTTTACATCCTCAAAACCTTATTGTGAAGATATTTTCCTACATACTAATACTATAATGAGGGATTAAGATTGATGTATTTCTCCCACCTAGTACTTGGTGAAAGTGTTAGTGAATGCTAGAGTGATAGTGGTCTTGAATACCTTGAGTGTGTTTGATATTGAAAACCTTTAAAATATTGGATTAGGGAAATTATAGATGGTAGTATGTAGAAGTAGGAAAGAATAAGGATTAATATCCTTTATTTTGATCCACTTATTTGTTATTTGAATAGGCTTATTACATCTATTTTCCATCTAGTGGATAGAGGTCTAATAGTCTTGTATTTATAGTGATCTATATCTTGTGTGGATAATGAAATGTGTTTAGGCCAAACTTAGGAGGGGAATGCATTTGAAAATATATCCATTTGGGAGAGTTAAATCAAGGGATACTATCACCAATTTAGGGACACTATCACCATGTGGATCTAGTGTCCTTAATGTGGTATTAGTGTCCAACTAGTAGGCTACTAGGCATAATGGTTTAGGATCTAGGAATGCAATTTTGGGACTATGTTTGAGTTGACAAAAGATGTCTATGGTTTACATAATGGCTATAAAATTATGATAAAGGATATAATATAGGTCTAGGGATAATCTAGGAATAGGTTGTCTCAAGAAACACTCTTAGCATCCAAATACCACGTTTAGGTGATTATATTTGACCCCTCTCCCCCCCCCCCCCCCCCCCGCTTTATGCTATAAATGCAATAAATTAAAATAACTAGTATAAAGGAAAAATAAGTGTACTTGGACTTGACTAGGAAGTGAAGCCTATGTAGCTAAGTTTGAGTTATGTGAATCTAGGTCTACATATGTGAAACATGATCCAAATTAATGACCTATAATTAAACGTGCAAAAATCATTCCTCACTTAAGATATTATCAAAAATAAAATACTGCTAAATAAAATAACTGAGTAAAGTTGAGTAAAAAGATAAGAAAGAGAAAATGAATGAATACACCTCATTGGGTACATAAACCAATACATGAACCTAGTGAAAACTTATGTGTGTTAATTTACATAATGATAAAATATCATTGAATAGCTTGGACTAAGTTGATAGCTTTCTCAATCCTCATGTGTGGGTGGCTCAAGAACTCAATCCAATTTTGACTCCATCATTTCCGACCCCTCCTTAGTGGATCATGACTATGAATAACTCGAATAAGACTTTATTTTGTCTAACCCTCTCATGTGGGTGGATTAATAACTCAAATAGGCTATGAATCCATCATTGCCCACCCCTCGTTGGTGGATAATGACTATGAATAACTTGGATAAGACTGTAAGTGTATATAACCCTCTCATTTTGGTGGATGAAAAACTAAAATAGGATATGAATCCATCATTACCCACCCATGTGTAGTAGATGCATCTAAAACTAAACTATGCATATTACTAAAAGTATCTAACTGGATATATCTAACTATGTATGTGGGCTTCACAACCACTCAGGTACATTAGGCAACTCTAGGCCACTCAAGAATGCCAATCACTATAGATGGAGTAAGACATAAAACTATTGACAACCTAGAATATAGTATATACATCATAAATAATGATAGAATTTGTCATTCCATTTGATCAACCTATTATAACTAACCATATGGAAACTATGTGCCATAGACATGCCCCCAATCTGATATTTGAGTATACTAATTCTAGATTAAGTATGTAATAAATGTTTTTATGTATCTTAACTAAATGTGGGAGTGATCATACCATGCATGATGTCCCCAATTTGAGAAACTAGTATGAATCTAAGCTAAAATGAGTGTATCTGAGCAAAATCTAAACATAATTGTCAAATCTATGACTATATATATGCAAATCTATACTATACCTAGTGTACTATTATAGATAATATGGACTACCCTAAAGCTAGGGATATTAGATAGTAGTGTCATACAGTGGAAACTAGTACCCTATGGTACTAGTGTCCTAATCTAGGTGTTAATGTCTATCTAGTTTAAAATCTAGGTGACTGAACTACTTTCTGAGTTCTTATTTTTTTCTATGTCTAATTTTTGAAATTGGGTCTATTTTCTAAAAATTATCTATGAATAGAAATGTAGGAATCAGATCTCTATGAAAAACTCCTATGAATTCCCCTTATTTTGAGGGTAGTTTTGGAACCTATGTAATAATTATCCTCAAAAGAAAATAGTTTTGCAAAATGTGTTAGTCAGAGCATATATGATAGATGTGTGATGTTCTAATATAATGTGAAAACAAAAAATCAAATTTTTAAAGTATGTAGACACCTAAAATTGGCCACTGATAACCTCCAATCAGGGGTTTGACCAATTTCTACCTAAAATGCTTAATTTGGCCTTAAAACACTAAAACTTTCTAAATGATGTGAAACTAACATATTCAAGTGCTGATTTTATCCAGGGTATCCATAAATAGGGCATTGAAATTTATGGGCTATCTAACTTTGATCAGATCATTTTGAGTCAAAATGCCAATTTTGCACTTAGGTGCTCTAGATTGCTCTTTTCTATAAAACCTATTACACAAGATATGTGCCTTTATTATTTGTTATTGGTAACATCTTAAATGGGAATATAGTTATAATGCATTTGACATCATCTTCCAATTCCAATCTGATTGAATTTTGGACCGATAACAAGGCATTTTGATCAATTTGAGTAATTTGTGCACAAAGTGCTTAAACATGCTTAAGAGATAATTAAACCAAATCAAGTCTTAATTAATAATTCCATGGAAACTTGTTGAAAACTTATTTTTATCAATGAATATTGAATATCTTCATCATCAAGGGACCTCATTTTGTGGGAAGACATCCCTAGGCCATAAATGCCATAAATATTAGGATTCATGCCCTCCATGTCTCATCAGTGCCTTCCATAATGCCCTCCATGCCTCTTAATTTCCCATTTTCCCAATTTCATGATGAGGATAATTACAAACTTAATTTCAAAAATTAAACTAATCCTCAACCACACATCTGAATCTTGAGAAGGACAGTTTAGATTGATTCTAGACATTCTCAAAAATCTATAATTAGAGAGGCGATGAACATCATTTCTAAGCTATTTTGGTGTAAATTTATTATGCTCAAATATCTTCAAAATACTTGAGAATATAAATTTATAATGCATAATTGATTACAAAGCTTCAAGCAATTAGTGTTACCATGCCAAATTGATTCTAAGCCAAGCCAAGCCACAAGCCAACGGTGCCAAGGACAGATAGAAGTAGCCAAAATTCCATTGCCAAAGACTTCATGAGCATAAGCCAAGCAAGCCACTACTACAAAGGCATTTGGATCATCCAAAGAAGGTGAAAGAATCATTCGGTTTATTCCTTACTTTTTAGTTATGTTTGTCACTTTTTTTATTACCAAGCTCTCCCTAGTGTTTAGGTGTAGAGATGTTATGTTATTAGTGTGTTTCTTTCATTTTATTTTCATTTTGGAACTAACACCATACTAACCATCCTCTCTTGAGTCAAATTCATAGATCACATAATGGCATGCTTGGTGGGACTAGATGCATCTCACACCTAAAGAAGATCATTTTATAACTCTAAAATATTTATTTGGACCCTTAAAACTCTTGTAAATTGATTTTATAACTTTATTTTGTGACTTTTGGTTGCCAAATTTTTACACAGTAACTGACATCAGTAAGACTAACATTGGTTACATGGTTTAACTAATGTTAGTTAGAAAAACTGACATCAGTTAGATTTTGGCTAGCTAAGGTAACTATCATCAGTTATAATAACTGACATTGGTCACTATGTTTTTCCAAAAACATATATTTGAGAGCTATTTTTCCAAAGTTCATTATTTAAAACAAAAAAGAGCTTCAAAGCTAAAGGACATGTTGGCAATTTTTTTGTAGGAACAAGCTTGATATTTGTTCAAAACATGTTTAAATCACCTTTTCATGCTTAAAAATAAATTAGAAACCTTGTTTTGGTGTTTAACAAATGACTTAGATGGTTTGGTGAATGTTTTCAAAGTTTGCAACTAAGACCAAGGGGTCAAATGAACACCACCAAATCTTTCATTTTGGGTTTAAAATTGAATACACTTTTCAATTCTTGTTTGCAATAATTGTTTAATCAATTTTTTGTTTGGTAAAAAGAGGAATGTTACATGTATGCTCTTCCATTTATCCCCTATAGGGAACCCTTAGAATCAAAATCACCATTCCTATTACAAATATCCTAATCCAAGGATTAGAAAGAAGTCATCTAAATCACTCCCCAAAAACTTGTCAAAGTTCAGGTGACCTTGAAAATGATCCTAAAGTCTTTCTACTTACATGTTTTCTTTATTTTTTATGCATCTTGGCTTGCGAGGGGGACTTCATCACCTCTTACAAGTTCTTTAGGGAAGCTTTAACCTATATTTCAGCTCTTGGCATTGACTTCATTTGGCTCCTTTGGAGTTGCACATGAGATGTAGTGGCACTTTGGACATCACACCACACTAAGTGCACAACAAGATGTAGTGGTTCTAAAAAGGACTAGACCTTTTTGCAACAAGCCAAATGATACAAACCCAAAATCCATGATTTTATTTTTCATTGTTTGGAATGTAAGTCATTGTGCAATTAATTCCCCTAGATAATTCATAATTTTTTTAGATATTAGACAAATCCCCACTTGCCATAGAAATATTGTTGGTGCAAGGTATGCCTCAAGGTCCATGTCATAGTACTATCATTTGAGAGAAGGGGGGTGTAAAAACCCTACTATATAATGCACATTTAATTTTGGACGAACACTTAAAATCCTCTCAAATGATGCATATTAATGGATTCCAATAATACAAAGCAACCTTATTAGTTTAGGATCTAAGAATGGTTAATTAGTTGGTCTTGTCTTAGATTAAAGTCTTGCTTGGAGTCAAAACTTAGTGTAAACAAAAAATCCAAACTAAATACATAGTCCAAATTTTCCTTTGACCAAAGAGGCGTTATGATAATCGATTTTCCTTGTTCAAAATTTCATCAAAATCTTGAGAGTCATATCATCCACTTTGGCATAGTTATACTACCCAATTGAGTCTAGACCTTTACCAAAGTTGTTTAAATTCCTTCACTTATAATCTAAATTTGAAATTACACCTTTATAAGTTCATAGGGTTATTGTGTTAAGTGGGTTAACCATTTTCACTAAACTTGAGGGAACTTAGATTTAATTTCTGATTTAGGTTGAAGGCCATTTAAGACTCATAATCATTGTCATCATTTGATATACTTAATCCATTTTTTGTTAAACTCTTTCACTTTGAGTCTATGCACCACAAAATTTTGAGTTAAGAAAGGTAATGTTATGTTATCAAAATTGATGGAAAGCATCTTTGCCTTAGAGAGTTTTTGAAACAAACCTTTTTATCACACCTTTTTGGTTAGTATAACATCATTATGTTTCCCAAAACATTTTGAATATCATAGACCTTATTGCATAGGGTACAAATTTGTTCATACATCTTTAGACCAATCCAAGTGTACTTTTGTGATCTTTTGTCTAAAATAGTTATACTGATCACTTTTTTCTAGCTTGTTTGTTAAGAGAACCTAGTTTTATACCACTTTTTGTGAGAAAATAAACTATTGCTAAAGTGCCTTTTGTTTCATACCTTATACGTAGTTGATCAAGTTCATGTCTAAGAATCAAATTCCTAATGTTTGTTAGAAGTGTTTCAAATCCATTAAATTAAAACTTTCATCTATTTTCAAAGCCTATATTTTGATGTTGTTTAGCCAAGAGTCCTAACACATGCCTTGTTTGAGCCTAGCTTTTGATGCCACATTTGGCCAAAAGACCTAGAAACTTTTAAATTCCTAGATTAGATTGATTTGAAAGACTTTGACCTTAGAGTTTAGCATTTTGATTTTTAAGACCATTTACTTGCTTATTTTTGTGTGAATAGTAACATGTTAGATACTTCACACTAGCTTGTTTCCTCACAAAATTTTGCATAAACCTTTTGATCCTTTTGACAAATCTAGACCAAGTTGGGACATCATCTATTTTAGACATTGTCCTTTTTAATGTTTGAATAAATCTTTGACTGTTTATCACAAAAGCACTGACTATGGATCCTAACATGTATTCCTACACTCATAGTGGAATCATGTACAATCCAAGAATTAGCAATGTGGTTGTGCAAGAACAAATGGTGCAAGACCCCTATGTGGATAACATTATTTATGAGATATATTATTATCCCTCTTATAATAATCAATCAGGATCATAAAGCCAGTATCCATTTGCCAACTATCTGCTTAACACACCACCTTATTCAGAATAGGACTAAGAGAAAACCGCATAATACCTAGCTATAATACATGTGGTACACGAACTAGTACTTCAATAGTCATATTCTACTAATAAAACTTCCACCTATGATCCATTTTTATTTGAGAGACATTTTTTAGAGAACAAAGATGATATTTTTATTAGAGCCATAGTGGTAGGGGTTAAGTTTCTAGCAAACTTCCCCCATGAAAATTTACTAAGTCTAGTAAGAATGCCCCACAATATCATTTACAATCAATAGGATTCTTCTAAAAATCCTATGGATCTAGTCCAAACAATGTACCAAGATCTTAATATATCTGATTGAGGCAAAAACATCAATGAAAATCATTTTGACTAAATGTACATAGTATATCAAACATATCTAAATCTAGCACTTGATTTTAATTAGATAAACATGGTAAGTAAGCCTCTCATTAACCTAGCTCCTTCAACAAGAGTATTGATAGAGTTAATTGGAAAAGATAATATAAATTACAATCCATTCATACAAACTATTTCAATAGATAACTTGATGCATATGCCCATTATTGAAGAAGTGTCTTCGGCCTCTACACTAAATAGTGAGCTAAACATAGTAGATAATGTGAAAACAACATCTAATCCTAATCAAAGTGGTAATACTGTGTAAACAAATAGCCAAGAACATATGCCTATAGTTAATCCTATGAATAGGTCATCATAATAGGGAGTGAGAGTTTTTACACCCTAACCTCAACTAATTATTTCCTCAAATGTCTAACCTATGGGATTAGGTAGTCAAACAATAGCTAATATCATGCCTTAATGATAGAATATGATAAATCCTACTCCTCTTTAACAAGTAATGAGTATTATTCCAAAACAATAGGCATAATCTAGTGTATCAATGCAACAAAGGACAAATACATTACCAGCTCAATCAGGGGAAACAAATGTTCCACCTCACTAGGTAATGATGAACATACCTCTTCAGTCACAGACTAATATGCCAATCCAAAACCAAGTAATGACTAATCAATAATGTGTAAATATCGGTCAATGATAGATGAAAAAATTTTAACCCACTTT
This sequence comes from Torreya grandis, assembly GCA_037957365.1. Classification (NCBI taxonomy): domain Eukaryota; kingdom Viridiplantae; phylum Streptophyta; class Pinopsida; order Cupressales; family Taxaceae; genus Torreya; species Torreya grandis. The sequence goes on from JARHVA010001873.1 coordinate 56,997, forward strand.
CACTTCCTCATAAGGATTCATGCAACAAGGAGGTTCCCATGTTTCTCATGTACCTACTAGACAACTATTGGTTCAAAATGTGCCACAAATCTAGAGATAGGATCTTGGTCCACAATTTCTCACTCAATAATAGTGTTTTATTAGTCAGTAGTATGTCCCTTTTCAACCATATCAGGCACATTATATTTATATCCCTCCATCCCAATCACAAAATCCTCCAAGTCAAACCTTTATCACCAACTCAAACCAGAATACTACACAACCAAGTACGCAATTTCAAGTACTACCTAATCCATGTATGCATATTCTTGGTCCATTTCCCAACCAAGCCAATGTACCCCAATAGGTATCTCCATCATAACTTGGTCAAAGTGTTCCACTTGTGACCTCCCAACCATCTATCCAAACCCAATTTATCCCTAAAACCAATATTACTTCCAGTTTCTTATCCCAAGAATTACAATAGATGAAGGATGAAATTTCTACCATTCAAGATGGTAAACAAACTAAAAATTTAAAATTAAATGACACATGTTCCTATCCATTCAACATGGAGTATTTACATATATGATTTCCTTCAAGGTATGAACCACCAAAATTTGATAAATCCAAAGGGAAAGGTGACCCTAAGGCTCATTTGACCAAATTTTTTGTCACATGTCAACCAGTGGCATATAGTGACATATAATTTTTGTTTTTATTTACAAGAATCTTGGATGTACAAGCCTTATATTGATTTTTGAAGTTTCCCAAAAAATTAGTAATAGATTTTGATGATCTTTTTGATAAGTTTATGCAATACTTTTCCTATAATCTCAAGCATGATATTTCATTGGTGGATTTAACACAAGCAAATCAAAAAATTGGTGAGAGTTTTACAGGTTATTTATAGTGATAGAGAGCCCTTGCAATCTGTTTCACCCATAGTTTACTAGATAAATAATTAGTCATTGTGTTTACCAAAAATTTGCATAGTGAGATAGTTTATCATTTGGAACTACAATGTGCACATACATTTAAGGAGATCATTGATAAAGGTTTGTTGATCGAGAGGGTGCTCATCAATAAAAGAGTCATCAAGATTAATTCAAATAATCAGAATCAAGGTACCAATTAGGGAAATGACTAACATCTCATTCAATCACAAGCATCATAATCAACATAAGCCAATAGCCATGAAAGACCGAAGTAACTCAACCATGATAAGAATGTTGTGGGAAATGGAGTAACTGAATCCCATCATGTGAAGATGGTGCAAAAATCATCTACACCACCTTTTCAACTTAATCCTACTCAACTAGTGCTATAAGTACAACAACCTAAAATTTCATAAAAAATTTAATAGTCATTACCATTATAAGCCCCTCTTCCTAGAAGAATCATGCTTGCACGTTATGTCTTTAGTGACCTAGGAGAACCTATTGAGTCTATATTTCACAAGCTTGGTGTTGATAACCTGATTAGTTAGCCTATACCAAAGCATTATCCACAAGGTATTCCTTAACTTTATTAGTATAATGAAAATGAATTCTATAACTACATCGGGTCAATGGGCATAATCTATGAAGATGTGTCCAAATCAAGCATTTAATTGAGAATATGTTAGAGAATGAGGAGATAAAACTAGAAAATGGTGATTCCACTTCTAATCAAACTCTTGGGATATATAAAAACCCCTTTCCCTGACATAACAATCAATAGTAGTAGAATAATCAATAACAACAACGAGCAGTGTAGTAGCAAAATCAACACTATCAAAATCAAAGGCCAAACTAGTAGAATCAACAAAATCAGCAATAGAACCCCACAATGATAGAACAATGGACAAAAATAAGGTCATAATGGTAACACCCAACAAAACTACCATGCAGTTGTACATGACTATAATAAGGCTGTAGGTCATATTGTAGGGGGTGGCATTAATACCATCTCTATTAATCCTAGACCAAACACTAATCAATCTAGACCATTGATAAACAACAACATTCAACCAAATTACATGGATAATCCTTATTTAACTTGGGAATGCATATAAGCAAACCAATAAATTAGGACTTCCCTTTTTGGACCTTATATCAATAACTTGCCCTTGCCACATGACCACATGCAAGTGCATCAGTAATCAAGACTTGTCATGTCTGGTCCCACACCATTCTTAACATTGGTTAGAAACAATGGTCTAGTATTTAATCCTAATTGTGCAATCACAACTCAAAGATCAAAGATTATTATCCTAGGCCCACAACCATCCACCACTTTGCCTATCATCCAACCAACCATTTAACCTTAGAATAAACCATTCACTACTAACCAAGACAAGAAGTTTGATATTGTGAAATAATTGCAAAAACCACTAGCATAAATTTCCATTTTAGATTTGATATGAATGTCAATAATCCACAAAAACATCTTGAATAAGTTTTTGACCCAATCAACTATTGTTAGTGACATATCTCTTAATAACTTTCAAGCTTTGGTTGGACACCTAGCTCCAGCCCAACAAATCACATTCAACCAAAGTGATATGTCTTCGCTTAGCCCACTCCATAATAATCCATTATACACATAATTTTATTTAAAATGACATAAAGTGAAATGTGTCCTTATAGACAATGGATCAAGCCTTAACATAGTGTCTCTAAAGCTCATCAAGATTCTTGGGTATACAATGGTATATCTCCAACCATAAATAATAACCATCAAAGCTTATGATAATCAGGAAAGAGAATCATAAGGCACCATTAGTTTGCCATTTATCATTAGGCCTTTAACCCATGATACACTTTTCCATGTGCTTGATATTGAGTTATCATACAATATGCTTCTAGGTAGGCTTTGGTTACATGAGATTCATGTATTACCATTAATGTTGCACCAATGTATCAAGTTTTCCCACTCAGGGATGGAAGTGAATATTTTAGGAGATTTACACCCATATGAGCACTACAAGCATCTTGAGGTTGAATTTCAAAGCTATAATTATTAGCACAGTATGAATCTAGGTTCCAAGCAAGATAAAGGAAAAGCTATACTTATTGATCCTTCACTAGATAATTGCATAGATCCTAATACCTTGGATCCCCTTTCCCACATGCCACCTCATAAAGCTTCTAATAATTTCAAAATTTTAGATAATGGACCGAGAGAGTATGTGACCCATGATACATTTCATATTTCCAATCTTCCTCAAAATCCAAAAACCTTTGGGTGACCTAAAGCCACCCCACATATGCATTGGCAACAAAAGAATAAAGATAAGGGACCTGTCACATTTGTAATAGCATCTAGCCTAGGAGTTGAGCCTCTTGAAGGGGATGAATTATGGTTATATAATGACAACCAAGTTGATTTTTATAAAAATGCCAAGTATCTTATTCCTAATAAGATCATGGAGTGTCACAATTTTGAAGGAAGAGGCGTCAGACCGAATCAACAAGGAACCATCAAGCCAATTTTCATGACTAAGAATGAAAGACCTTATGGACTTGGATTTAAACTTCTTTGGGGTGATCCCACATATCTTATTCAAACTCCCTCACCAGTGACTAGTGATGATGATGTCAATAGCAAAGCAGAGTCTAATCATAGTCTCACCTTTGATAACTTAACTAAAACCAACTTATATGATAAAAATGCCATTTTTACCTTTACCTTGGCCATTGATTACAACCATTTTCAATTATATTATTCCCAACTGATAGATTAGGACCAACAAGAATTTAGTCTGCCAATTGATGAGGTCTAGAATGATGAGGCATTATATGACTTTTTAGGCCTTAGAGACAACATTCTATTGGGAGATCACAAATCAAGGTTCTCAATAACATTGGATCCTATAGCCTATTTTGGAGATTGAGTGAACACCCTTATCCAAAAATAAATAAGTAAAACATTAAGGTTCCAAAGTGAAAACCTCTTTGAGGTGCTTTTTGCCTAGGGAAAAGGTAAAGGTAAAGGCCAGTCTAGTGGTGAAAACTTATTTCAAGTGTCATTAGATGGGGGTGTTGATTATTCTTTGAATTTAGACTAGGAGAACACCAATGATGAACTTTCTTGTGTATCAAAGTTTATCTTTGAGCAACAATAAGTATTTGATCAAATTCTTGAAGAATTTTTGACTATTTTTATCACATGGCTAGATATTCCATTATGGGACTTAGATTCATCATGCCTAGTTGAAGAGCAAGTCTTAACATAGGACCCTAACATAATTCAATAGTTCAAGTCACTGACTACTCTCCTAAAAGATGGTTTGACCCTTCTAGTTAAAGCTATAATAGAGGTAAATATGGGGACTCCATCAGACCTTAAATGGATAAAATTAGGCATGTCCCTCATTGAAGATGAATGTGATGTCTTTACATCTCTATTAAGAGAATTTGTAGATATCTTTGTATGGGCCTATTCTGACATGCCAGGTTTAGACCCTACCTTGGTTCTGCACCACCTTGTGATTCATCTTGATGCCAAATTTATAAAGCAAAAGTTACATAAGATGCATCCTAGTATTGTTGTATTGGTAAAGAAAGAGTTGGAAAAACTATTAGAAATAGACTACTCAGAATGGATCTATAATGTGGTACTTATTAGTAAAAATCCTAAAGGGATCATAATTTGTACTAATTTTTGAGACATCAACAAATCTTGTCCTAAATATGATTTTCCCTTGCCTAATATTGACATGATCATTGACTCCATGACTAGTTATGAAATGCTTTCACTCATGGATGATTTTTTAGGATAAAACTAGATCAGAATAATACCAGAATACCAATATAAAATAACATTCACCACTCCATGGGGAATATTTTGTTATCAGGTAATGTTATTTAGCCTTAATAATGTTGGACCTACATATCAAAGGGTCATGACTATCATATTTTATTATATGATGAATGATATTATTAAATATTATGTCAATGACATATTAGGAAAATCCAAAATTAAGGCTGACCATCCAGTAGTGTTGCGTAAGATATTTGAAAGATTACAAGAGTACAAAGTTAGACTCAATCCAAATAAATGTGTGTTCTATGTAACCTTAATAAAATTACTTAGCTTCAATATGTATCATAGAGGTATTGAAGTTGACTTGGCTAAAGTTCATGCTATAACCAAGATACCACCACCAACCAATTTAAAGTAACTCTATAGTTTGCAAGGTAATATTTAGTCAATCTGATGCTTCATCTCTTAGTTAGTATACAAGTGTCATCCATTTACACACCTTTTAAATAAGGGAGTTACATTTCATTAGGATGATCACTGCCAAACAACTTTTCAATAACTAAAATACTATCTTGTTAATCTACCTATTTTATTACCTCTTATACAAGGAAAGCCATTTTTGTTATACCTATCAGCTACTGATCATGCTCTAGGAAAAATCTTGAATCAACATGGTGACAAAGGAAAGGACCACACTGTATACTACCTAAGCCATACCTCGGTTACATATGAACATAGCTATGCACCTGTTAAAAAAATTTCTAGCCATGGTCTTTGCAGCTCATAAACTATGCCATTACATGTTGAATAATAAGATGATGGTCATTTCAAAAGTATATCCACTCAAGTATATACTATCTAAAATAAATTTGGAAGGAAGAATGGCTAAATGGATCATGATTCTCACTTAGTTTGACATAGAGTATGTCAATCAAAAGGTAATCAAGGGATAAGTTCTTGTAGATCAACTTACTGAAGAACCTCTCATAGACACACAACCACTCACATTTAAATTTCTTGATGAATCTATCATGACCGTCATTGACATGCACCTTGAAGAGTAGCCCTATAAACTATATTTTGATGGTTCATTCACTGCACATGGATCAGGAGTAGTCCTATTGTTTATTACACCATAGGGTGATATAATCCTTAAATAATTTAGAATCAACTTTCCTTGTAAAAACAACATGGTTTAGTATGAAGCACTTATTGCAGGACATTGAAAAATAGTTCATTAGAATATATCTCATCTCCAAGTTTATGGTGATTCTTAGTTAATCATCAATCAGGTTATAGATCATTGATAAGTTGGTTCCATATAAAGCCATGGTCAACACTCTTAAATAATAAATTCTCAATATTTAGTTTGAGCACATACCAAGGGCTAGTAATAGAACTGTTTATGCCATGGCTAATATTGGATCTCTAATTTGACAAATAGATAAATCTATAGAGTATCATTTCTTCATCAAGAATTTGTCAACACCATCTCATGAAACTTCAACCATTGCCATGATTTGTGATATTATTGGTCCTAATTTTATCTAGTACTCAGACCTTAATAACTACCTTCATGACCAAGTTATACCACCTAACCTATCTCAAAAACAAACCAAAGCCTTCATTCATCATTACACTCATTATACTCTACTTGGATCTACCCTTTATCATCAAATTTTTTACGGAACTCTTCTTCCTTATTTAAACTCAGTAGAGTCTACACTAGCATTAAGAGAAGTTAATGAAAGACTGTGTGGATCTCATTCTAGTGGGGCAATCTTATCCAAAAAGCTTTTTGTGTACTAGTTATTATTGGCCGATAATAGATGTAGATGTCATTTCCTACATAAAAAAGTGTGGCAAATTTCAATGGCATGCTAATCTGATTCATGCCCCAACAAAAACTCTAAAATTGATGTTGACACCATGGCCATTTTCTACATGGGGACTTGACCTCATAGGGAAGATTAACCCCACTTTATCTGACAACCATAAACATATCCTTACCACCACCAAGTATTTCACTAAGTGGGTTGAAGCTATACTCCTCATTTACATGACTCGAAAGCAAATTTCCAAATTCATTTTCAACCACCTCATTTATCACTATGGTATCCCTTCTAACATTATATATGATAGTGGAGGATCATTCAAGAACAAGGATGTAGAATAGATATATACTAAATACAACATCACAAATTACCCTCAAGGTAATGACCAAGCTGAGGCATCTAATAAAACCATTGTCAACATTCTCAAAAAGATTGTCAATGATGTTGGTTATGATTGGCACCTCTAGATATTCCATACTTTTTGGGCATATCATACCAATCATCATACCCCCATAGGATCCACTCCATACTTATTTAAGGTACTAAATCCATCCTTCCCATTTAATTTTAATTACCTTCACTACACATCTCTTTCAAGCATGTCCTGGATGATCATGACTATCAATTAGCTCACCATCAAGAGCTATATCTACTTAATGAAAAATGTACAACCACGCTCAACGATATTCAAGCATATCAAAACCAACTCAAAGGCCACTATAATCAGCATGTTAAGTATATAACATTTGAACTTGGTGATCTTGTTCTTAAAGAAAACCAAAAAATTACCATGGTTGAGAAGAAGCATAAAGGGAAATTCAAACCAAACTGGATAGGGCCTTTCATCATCACTACAAATTATGGATCAGGAGCATACAAGCTTGCCACACTAGATGGTGATGAACTTCTAGAGCCGATGAATATTATTCATCTCAAGTGGTAATATGCTTGAATGATAAGGTGTATTATCTATAAGGACCATTTTAGTTATGCCATTTTATAACTATTCTTCTTTATACAAATACCATCCTTATTTGTCTCTTCACTGTATCCACTTTTTACTTCCATTATATCAACCCAGTGTCTTCTAAAGCCTAGCCCATTTGACCTTTGTTTTTTCATTCATTACATAGTTGTAGCATTGAGGTATCTAATTAGTTCATTAGTTATTTCAAGTACTTTCTATAGAGAGCATATTTTTGGATAGTGTGATAAAAGTTTTGGTAGTTACATCCTTCATTTTTTATTCCTTTCTTACCATCGATCTTGCTACTAATTATAACCATCTTTAGGAAAATTAATACCATTGATCTATACCATGGTTTCCTAGTTATAACCTCTTATGGGAAAAATATGGGCAACATTAAGCCTTGATGTACTAACTTGCCACTTCTTATGCCATGCTATGCTTTTTTACCAATTGTGCCTATTTTGTTTGAATTAATTGCTACATTAGTCAAGTTCTTCCACTATAAGGGTGAAACTATAGTGACTTGAGGTCCTACTCTGGGACTATGTAGGTATTTATCAATACTTGTTGAGGTTAGCTTATTCACCCTTCTCTACCACACTCTTACCATTTTTCAAGTAACCTAAGCCACACTCTCACCATTTTCTGAGCAACCTAAGCCATGCTCTCACCATTTTTTGAGCAACCTAAGCCACACTCTCACCATTATGTGAGCAACCTAAGACATGCTCTCACTATTTTATAAGCAACCTAAGTTTGAACACTCTCAAAAAAATTTGATATCTTAAACCATTTAGTGTCTCATCATTCTTGATTAAGTTGAGATACTTCAAAAAATGCTAAAAACATTTAAAAAATTGTTAGAAAAGAACACAAAAAACATTGACCACTTATTTGCCTTAACAATTATGGGAACCTTTACTAAGTTACAATAAAATCACTTGTCATTTATTTTTTCCCTCCTTTTTGGCCTTTTTCTCTCATACACTTGTCATTTTTCAAGACCATTCCTCTTCTTCTATTATATCTATTCTATTTTTTTCATCAGTTATGACATTCTTCCCATTCTCTAGGAGAAATACATTTGACTTGAAGTTTTTTATTGAATATTATATCCATGGAGCTATGTAGGTAGCATCCACTTGCCCAGTGCATATGGAGATAGCTTGGTCACCCCTTCCTTTTCTTCTATTCCCCCATTTTGCTCATTTGTTAAGTTGTCACCTATTTTCTAGGGGCAATGTTTGTAGGGTTTTTATTGTGTTGTTTATTTTTTTATTTTTGGTTATTTTTATTTGTTTGTTTGCCTATTTATTTGCTTTCAAAACTGTTTCCTTGATTCATTTTATGTGTGTTCATTGGGTGATTCCTTGCCCACACTTATACTCAAATCCATCAATATTCATATGTTTACATTATCATCACGGTTTCTATCATGGGTGAATTATTTTCTATTAAGTATTGGATTATGGGAGTTAGTCCTCATAAATATTTCAACCAAGTTCTTTTGATGTTATATCATGATGCCTACCAACACATGCTACAACAAACCTTAGCTTCAAGAAGTCTATCTAGAAATGGTGGCAACTCTTCAACACCGACATCCTGATTCACTTCCAATCATATCCCAAATAGAGTAATTAACCATGAAAGAATTTCAACCTTTATTAGTTTGAACATGCATCTCCCTACTAGTAGGTTGTTTCAATTCATCATAACCCTATATGTTAAGTTATCATCATCCTTGGCCAAGTTTATCATGTTTTCTGTAATCAAGGTCCAATGATTATAACCAACTATGGGTAAATCATTGCACACCATCTCACCTACATTTCTCAATGATTATAACCATCTTTGTGTAAATCATTATGTTGTCACCATTTTAATTTTTATGCCTATACATGGGCATGTTATTATCTTGTTTGTCTATCCTAACGAGGGTAGCTCCATCTTCTCAATGATTATAACCACCTTTGAGCAAATCATTGTGTTATCATACCACATTGCCACTATCAGGGTACAATGCTTATAACTACCTTTGGGTAAACCATTTTGCACCATCCCACTTTCATTCTCGATGATTTTGACTAATTTTTTAGTATCATTATGTTTTCATCTCATCATCTTTCCTTTCTTTGGTCCCCCCATTCAGCTTCTTTCCTTTTGAGGGATCATTTGCTGACCTACTTATGCCAACTTTCCCTCAAGGGGACATCAAATAGTTATTTTATCATCATTACAATTCTAGGCATACAAGACCTTTTCATTCTTTGAGAATATGTTACTATACTTATAGCTTACAAAAGGGAAAACTGTAGACACCTAAAACTGGCCACCGATAACTTCTAATTAGGATGTTGACCAATTTCCACCTAAAATGCATAATTTGGCCTAAATACATTAAAACATGATAAATGATGTGAAACTGACATATTCAAGTGCTAATTTTGGCCAGGGTATCCCTAAATTGGGTAATGCAATTTATGGGCTAGCTAACTTTGATCAGATCATTCTGAGTCAAAATGCTAATTTTGCACCTAGGTGCTCTAGATTGCTCTTTTTTATCAAAACTCTTGCACGAGACATATACCTTTGTTATTTATTATTGGTAACATATTAAATGGGAATAAGGTTCCAACGCATCTGACATCACCTTCCAATTCTAATATAGTCAAATTTTGGACCAATAACAAGGCATTCTGATCAGTTTGAGTAATTTGTGCACAAAGTACTTAAACATGCTTAAGAGTTAATTAATCCAAATCAAGGCCTAATTAATAATTCCATGGAAACTTGTTGAAAACTTATTTTTGGAAATGAATAATTAATATATGCATCATCAAGTGACCTGATTTCTCAAGAATACATCCCTAGGCCATAAATGTCACAAATATCAAAATTCATGCCTCATCGATGCCTTCCATTATGCCATCCATGCCTCTTAATTTCCACTTCTTCCAATTTCATGATGAGGATAATTACAAACTTAATTTCAAAAATTGAATTAATCCTCAACCACACATCTCAATCTTGAGATGGATGGTTCATGTTGATTCTAGACATTCTCAAAAATCTATACATAGAAAGGCCATGAACATCATTTCTAAGCTATTTTGGTGCAAAGTTATTATACTCAAAAAATATTTACGAATACAAATTTATAATGTAGAATTGATTACAAAGCTTCAAGAAATTAGTGTTACCATGCCAAATTGATTCCAAGCCAAGCCAAGCCACAAGCCAAAGGTCCCAAAGAGAGATGGAGGTAATCATGCTTACATTTCCAAAGACTTCATGAGCCCATGCCAAAAAATCCACTACTACAAAGGCATTTAGAGCATCTAAGGAAGGTGAAGGAATTCTTGGGTTTCATTCCTTACTTTTTAGTTGTGTTTGTCATTTATTTTTGTTACCAAGCTCTCCCTAGTATCTAGGCTTAGAGATGTTATGTTATTAGTGTGTTTCTTTCATTTTGTAACTAACACCATACTAACCATCCTCTCTTTAGTCAAATTCCTATATCACAAAGTATATGAGCATAAGTATGTAGTGTAAGAAGTATGTTGTATCTAACATTTCATAAGGGTGTCAAGATAAATATAATTAATGTGTATAATAGTAAATATGAGTATCTACATAAGGGGATGGGTTATGATGTCCATCATGACACCTAAGTAGGAAGGGTATATGCATGAGGTCCTTCATGGCATCAAAAAATTGTGTTTATAACAAGCGAAGACAAGTGTCATGGTGAAGACAAATACAAGAAGGCATACATATAAAACACATGAGGCATAAAAAAATAGTCTAAGTGGCCATAATACAAGGGTCATGGGCACATGTCACTAAATTTTAGCATAGAAGACACACAAAGACATGTTCAAATGTCCATATATGCAAGCAATAAACAATTTGGCTTAGAGACACATAGAAGGACATGTTCAAATGTATGCATATACAATCATGAAATCACACACAAGGGGCATGGGCACATGTCCAAGACATACATAAATTTATTTGGCATAGAGCCAAATAATAATGGCATATTTAAATTCCCTTGAAATGGAAGAAGCATGGGAAACACAATCATGTCTAAACTAAGAAATTTAGAAATGAAAGCATGTATAATTTTGTACTACGAATTTGTGTAAATATTAGGATGTACATATTTTGAGTCTAAATTAGTGATAGTTAGAAAAAAATATAAGCATGAGTAACAGTGATCAATATCAAGATATATCAATGCATAAATTATAATTTATAAAATGTAAGGATAGAACTTGGTAGTAGAAAATGGGTATAAGATTCCCCCAAGTGGGTGAATGTATCAAATGACTAAACTTAGATCGGTGTATATGTCTCTAGTGGGTAGATGATGTGGACAAGGAATACATAGAGGGTATGTTCATCTTATGTTAGTTTAAAAAATAAAACTCAAAATAACACACTAAAATCCTAACACCTCTAGCCTAGTCACTAGGGAGAACATAGGTAACAAAACTACATATGAAAGCACAACAAAAATATTAAAGAATACACTTTTTACCTTCTTTGGAGATCTAAATGAATTTTTGAATGACTTTCTTGGCTTGTACATCAATAAGTCTTCATCTATGGAGCTTGCTTGGCTTCTTTTATCCTTGGCACCTTGGCTTTTATTGCTTTGCTTAAGATTTGGGCATGATAACACTACTTGTAAGGTGTTTAGGCATTATAACATTACATCAAAATATATTATTTAAGATATTTGTGCATAATAAATTTTCACTAAAATAGCTTAAAAACAAATAGGCATGGCCTTCTATTTATAGACTTAAAAATTAACTCTCCCCCAAGGTGAGTTAAGGTTGAGTTTAGACTTAAAATGGGTTCAAACTAACCTTAGGTGAGTTAAAAATAATTATAGTTGACTTAATAGTTATCATGTAATTATGATTTTCAATCACTAGTCATGGCTCTCAAAATAGATATTTTAGGATATTTTTAAAGAGCTTGACAACTCATAAAGGCAATAATGAAAAGACTTGATATTTTGAATTTTGGAATTTCCATTTTTAGATATTCATTAATTTCAAATAGATATTTAAACTAGGCATTTAGTCATGTTTAATTTTTTAATTGATTTTGATTAGCCTTTTAGATCTTTAAAGATTTGGTTAAGTTCCCCATTTAATAGGTTCATAGGCTAAATTGATAATTATTATGTTGCAAGGTGATTAGGGATGAATTCATGAGAGTTTATTATTGCATATGATAGAATACCCCAAATAGTGATGCCATAATATAATTATAAGTATTGATGAATGATGTGCGAATAAATTTGGGACATTTAGTAATTCTTAGGCTTAATTTATAATGGTTGGTAGTAATCAGTCTAAAGTTTGGTTGGAAGTTATTTGTGTCTAGTCTTATGTGTTTATAGTTTTCCATTATTTGGGAAGGTGTTGCAATCTATAGGCACAATAAAATTTTCTCAAAGAGTGAAAAGGTCCTATATGCCTATGACTTCAATAGTAATGTATGATATCTAGATTCCCCCTTAAGGGAGTGGTCAACAAAGATGGTTGATGATCAGTCCCTCAAAAGAAGTAAATGATGGGACCAAAAGTTAAAATGGGGTGAAATGATTGATTTTCCCATAGGTGGTTATAATCAGTGGCTTAATGAGCTTCCTCGATTGGTCAAATAAAAAGGATGATTTTACCACATGTAGTTATAATCATTGGCATGACAAGATAAAAGGGATAATGATTTTCCCAAAAGTGGTTATAATCATTAGCCAAAGGATAAGGGTAAAAAGAAAATGATTTTCCCAGAGGTGGCTATAAGCATTAAAAATGAAAATAATTATTTGCCTACAGGCAGTTATAATCATTGGTAGGATAAAAACATTCCCCAATTAGGTGAATATAGATAATGATTTGATAAAAAGTGGGTATAAGTATTACCATTATGAAAATGTGCCCCAATTGGGCATAAAGTAGGATTTACCCATAGGCAGTTATAATCCTTAACATCCAAGCAAAACAAAACATAATGATTTTCCCATAGGTGGTTATAATCATTGGTACAAATGATGGGATTATGATGGAAAATTAGATAATGGGGCTTAAGAACAAAATCTATACTCACATAGAAATACTAAGTCATTATAGAGGAAAAAGGTGAATTTAGGAAACCTACTAGTATGGAGATGTGTGTCCTGACTAAAAAGGGTTAAAATTCCATCGTGATTTAATTACTCTATCTGTGGGAATTGATTAGGGTAGATCAAGAATTTTTTAGATGCCAAGGAGAAGGATCATGGTCACATTGCTTATAATATTTCCCAAGATGATTATTGTTGTAGCACATGATGGTAGGCATCAAGATAGAACACCATGATAACTTAGCCAAAATATGCATAAGGACTGACATGCAATCTAATAAAAAATCAAAAGGATTACACAAATGATAAAAGAACATGATGGCAATGTTAATGTATGAATATGGATGGACTTAAATATACTATGTAAGGAATCATCCAATGAACACAAATATATTAAGTCAAGGCACAATAATGAAAGTAAATAAATGTACAAACAAACATAAAAACAAAACACCAAGAGAATAAAAAGCACAATAAAATACTAAGAAAAGGAAAGAAACATGGAAACACATCAACACAATGAGATAAATAATATAATGAACATTTCTCCTAGGCTATAGGAGATAATGAAATGAATTTAAAAAATAGGGGGAATAAAAAAAAATGAAGGGTTATCCGAGCTGACTCTATATGTAATAGGCAAGTGGATATTGCCTACATAGTTCCATAGGTGTAATGTCCAACATAAAATCTAGGCCAAATGTAATTCTCCTAAGATATGGAATAGATGAAAAATTATGATAATAAAAATCATGATGGTGGTGTAGAGGAAATGTGGGAATGGTCTCACAAAATTGTGAGTGCATAGGATGTTAGGCTAATAAGGATGGGGAAACTAAGTGACAAATAGTTTCTTTTGAAGTAGTTAGGGATCCTAAAATCCTTAAGTCCAATAAGTAGTCAATGTGGTGATTGTTAGGATTTTATAGATCACTGTCAAATGTTTTTGGAATTTTATATGAATCTCAAAATGATTGAGAATGACAAGATATTAAATATCCTAACTCACAAAATGGTGAGAGCATTCAAACATGGAAATTTCTCACAAAATGATGAGAGAATGGTAAAGGGTCATTGATTTGACCTCAACATGTTTTGATAATTATTTACATAGTCCCATTAAGACCTCAAGTCATTATAGTTTCACCTTACAGTGGAGGAATTTTACTAGGTAGAAGCTAGCTCATAAAGTAGGAAAATTAGGAAAATGGCATAATATGACATAGGAATGGCAAGGTTGGAATTTAATGTATGAAAAATGTGTTATTCTTAATTTGACCATAGGTGGTTATAATTAGGAAACAATACCATAAGTCAATGATACTAATTTTCCCAAAATCAATTACAATTAATAGCACAACATGAGACACTAATATGCCCAAAGGTGGTTATAATTGAGAACACTCAATATGAAAAGAAACAATAAATGAAGGTTGCTACTACCAAACCATTATCATACTAGTCCAAAATATGCCCTTTGTATATAATACTAAATTAAGTGTTGAAACTTAATCTAAATCCTCTCATTGAAGGTTCACAGAGAACCAATGGAATGGAACCAAGATTAAAGGGGGTGGGTAGGTAGGGTGAAAACAAATTTGGTCAAAAGTGAAGGTATGGTAGAATGGTATAAGGTATGGTACAAATAATAATGTTTATATTATGGTATAGTAGAGATGATCCTCAAAGATAATACTTCAGGTCTCTCAAACAAGGTAATGCTTGAGGTGTATGATGTTCATCGGGTCATCAAGTTTATCACCATCTGGTGTAATGAGCCTGCATGCTTAAGAGCCATAACTTAAAATAACTATGTATGGGCCTATCCAATTAGGTTTTAACTTGCCCTTATGTTTTTTATTATTCATGGTATTTTTTTAGTTTTCTTTTTGAACAAGATCCCCAAACTTGAATTCTCTATGTTTGACAAACCATTTATAGTGGTCACAGAGTCAATTCCAGTATGTTTGAAGGTTGTTGATAGCAACCATACATTTTTCATCAAGTATCTCTAGCTATTGTAAGTGAGATACTTGGTAATACTCATCATCCAGGATGTGTTTGATCAAGATGTATAGATAAGGTAACTCTACTTCAATGGGAAGAATGGCCTTAGTGATATAAACTAGGGAATATAGAGTAGCTCCTATTAGGGTATGATAATTAGTATGGTATGCACAAAGAGCATGGAATATTTGGAGGTGCTAATTATGGCATACATTATTGATAATATTTTTAAGGATGTTGACAATGGTTTTGTTAGATGCTTTAGACTAGCCATTACCTTGTGGGTAATACATGGTAGAAAAATGTTGAGTAATGTTGTACTCAGCATAAAGTGTTTTGACATCTTTGTTTTTAAATGATACGCCATTATTAGATATAATGTCAGATGGGATACCATAGTGGTAGATGAGATGACTGGAGATGAATTTGGAATTTTTTTTTCCAGTCATGTGAGGGGTATAGATTCAATCCACTTAGTGAAATATTTGGTAGAAGTATGTGTTTATGGCTATCATATGAGGTAGGGTTAATCATCCCAATGAGATTAAGTCCCCATGTAGCAAATGGCCATGGTGTAAGCATTGGTTTGAGTGTTTTAGCTAGGGAATGAATTAGATTGACATGCCTTTGACATTTATCACACCTTTTAGCATATGTAGTTGTATCTACATCCATATTTAGCCAATAATACCTAGTACATAGGAGCTTGTTGGCGAAGATCACCCCACTGGTGTGGGATCCACATACTCCTTCATAAACTTACCGTAATGCTAATGTTGATTTTTCCAAATTTAAATAATGAATTAGAGTTCCATCAAAGTTGTGGTAGTAAAGAGTTTATCCCAGTAAGGTATATCATGCACCTTGGTGGGTAAAGGCCTTTTGTTGTTTGTGTGATAGGTTAGGTAGCATAATATGGTTATGAAAGTAGGTAAAAAGATTTGAACACCAAATAGAACTAGGATCATTGTGATGGTTGAGGGTTCATGAGTTGACACTAGAATATTTTTAATGAGGAATTGATATTATTTTTCCTTATCTATGTGATGGATCAAATAGCCAATGGTAGACATGGAATATACTATTATGTTACTAGCCCTTGGTATGTGTTCAAACTGTATATTATCAATCTGCTATTTGAGAGTGTTAATCATGGCCTTGTATGGCACCATCTTTTCTTCCTTGGTTTGAAAGTAGTCTATAACCTAATTCATTATTAACTAATAATCACCATAAATATTTTTTGAATATTCTATTAGACTACCTGATGAATCCTTGTAATGAGTGCTTCTTATTCAACCATATTTTTAGTACAAGCAAAGTTGATATGAAATGATTTAGGGATAAAATCCTCCCATGGTGTAATAAAAAATAGGCATGTCACTAATCCTTGTGAGGTGAATGATCCATCAAAATATAGCTTCTAGTTCTTCTCCTCAAGAGGTGATTCAATGATGGTCATAATGGACTCATTTGGTAAGTGAAAAGTTAGTGGTTCAATATTTATAAGGGGAGGTTCAACAAGTTGATCAACAAGTACTTGTCCCTTGATGGCCTTATGGTTAACATACTCTATCTCAAAATCACTCAAAAGCATGATCCATTGGCCATGTGTTATGAATAATGTTTACATGGGATATTTATTGGGATAGTAAATAGTAAATAGGTTGATATTTACTAAATGGTAAAAAGTTAGTGTTTGTAAACATATGGTTAATCTAGTAAATATGTATAGGTTAGATTATTATGTTATTAGATATATTTTTATATGTTATAAAAATATATCATATTTAGGTTTGCACTATTATAGGAGGTTTTATAAGTGAGAGAATATTAGGGATTTTTTATAATTTTCCTATATATTTGTATATGTTCTGTATGATTTAATTAATCAAATTATTTAGATTAAAATTATTTATATGTTTGTGTTTGGCTCTTCAAATACCTATCAATGGTATTATAGTAGTACCAAATCCTATTTGTGATGGAATCCTACAAATTTGTGAGGGGCAGTAGCTCTGAACTTTTTCCCTATGGATATGTGACTCAGAGAATAATTTTTATGAAAAGTATAGATTAGTTTTATAAGTTTTATTTTACATAGTATTTGGTATTTGTATTTACTCAGATTTGCCTATAGATTTGGTCTTATGCCTACCATTGATGCATAACACATAGTTGAAAGGAGTTGTCATGATCATTGGTTTAAATAAAATATGTATAGTAAGTTAAAATATAAATGCAAAAGACAAGTTTGGAGATTGAATGAGTGGTTTATTTAGTGAGAGGCATATTACATCTATAACCATACAACATTGCAGACTTATTATATTAAATTATGGTAGTATTTGATGAAAGCATTGATTTCTAAAATCAATAATAGCAAATCAGGTGGTAAGAATATACATAGGCCACAAAAATCTTCAAATTCCTATTTCTTCATAATGCAATCTCTTTTCTAACTTACCAATGCAAGTCATCCATCAGTTCATGTTGCATACTTCTATTCACATGTTTTTATTTACATGACCTACTCTAAACACCTACCTATTCTCTCCCTACCTATCCATGCACCTTACAAATCCATGTAGAATGATTCATGCAAAATAAAGGATAAGATATTTGTTGGATAACTACTGGCTACTAGTTGACAACTAAAACAATGTCACTATAAGCTTGTTAGCTTCAACTCTCACATGGAAGCATTATAATGATCTCCATTCCTTAGGTTTGATATAATAAGTCAATTTTAACTATGTGTCATTAGTCATAGTTTTATTCATTATTTCACTAATTTTGGTTTGTAAGCAAAAGTCATTTGGTTTAGGTCTTTAGTTTTTAGTAAGAGTTTATTTATAATTATATATAAGTTGATTTATATATGATTCATTACTTTTGTAATTTATTTTTGTCTTTTATACTCTTAAAATTATTTCGTTTTATAAGTTCTTATAATTATTTTTTCTTTATTTACATAGTCTTTATAATTTTGTTCAGTAATTATATTGCCAAGTAAACAAAGTTTGTATTTCAGAAAAGTTTTAAAGAGTCATATGGTTAGTCAAACCATATATTTATTTAGATTTAGTTGTTATAGAGTCAATATAAAAAAATTATCAAAAATATTAATAGTTGAGTCATTATCAAAAGTTGTAAAAATAAAAAAATTGCCTTACAGATGCATTTTCACTTGTATGCGACATCAGGGTTACTACTGAGATTCAAATCTTCATCAAATAAGTAGCCATTTACTAGAGGATGGAGGATAATAGAGGCAAGAGTATCTTCACACCTCTCATTCATCACTAATGATGAGGTTGTTGATATGTTGTGGTGGCACATTTGTGTGGTGTGCATTTGATTTTTAGTTGTGTGGTGTGTTTGTTTTTTGTAAATGTTCACATTGTGGGAGGGTAACATAGAGCAATGTTTCATTTTCCATTCAGAACCAAACTAGATAAAGTCAAGGAACACTACTAGTGGCAATGGTCATCTTATTTTCTATGTGAGATTGAGTGGCACGATCATACACAATGGCTATAAGTAAGAAGTTGATTTATTACAAGGTCAAATGTGACATTCAGTGTGTGTTTTATTTTAGTTCTAGTTTGGTGTGCAGAAGATGTAAACAAAACATTAATGTTTTAATTACTAATAGAAAACATTGTAGAGTGTGTCTCTGAGTTTATTGTAACACTCATAGATTTGGAAAGGGTTGGTGGTTGATCTAGAAAACCACAGATGTAAAAAGGTAGATAAAATTTTATTGGTGTAGTAGTCCTCTGACTACCTTCCTTCTTTATGAAGATGATCCAACAGTGGAATGTTGATTGCATTATTTTTATGGAGTAAATGTAGAATGTGTTCTTTTGCATAGTTTTGGTCATGTGTAATAATAAATTCAATCAATTTAAAGTATACACACCTTTCTTTGATCTAGATTATGAGACAAGCCCATGTAGTACATTATAATAGGAGTTATGTTGTACCATGTCAAAATTATGGGGGTGAATGTTATGAATAATGTTTACATGGGATATTTACCAAGATAGTAAATAGTAAATAAGTTAATATTTATTAGATTGTAAAAATTAAATAGTTAGTGTTTTTAATTGTATGGTTGATACAATAAATTTATATAGGTTAAAATATTATGTTGTTAGATATATTGATATATGTTATAACAATATATCATATTTAGGTTTACACTATTATAGGAGGTTTTATAAGTTAGATAATATTGGGGAGTTGTTATAGGGAATATACCTATATATTTGTATATGTTCAATATGATTTAATTAATCAAATTTTTAGATTAAAATTCTTTATGTGTTTGTGTTTGTGTTTGTGTTTGGCTCTTTAAATACCTATCACCATGTAGCCTTGTAATGTTGTCTTAGATAGTAGATGCTTGAGTGGATCTACTTTGGAAATAGCTATGGTCTTGTTGTTTAACATATAATTCCATAGTTTTTAGGTTACAAAGACCATAGCTAAACAAGCATTTTCTATGGGCATATAGTTGTGCTCATGTGCGACCTATGTATGGCTTAGATAATACACATGTTCTTTTCCATTAAAATCATTCTAAGTTAGAAGTGTCCTTAGGGCTTTCTTAGTTGCATGCAGGTATAGTAAGAATGGATTTTCAAGAATAGGTGGCAACAAATTAGGTGGATTTTCATGATATTCCTTGAGGTGATGGAAGGCTTTCTAACATTCTTCATCCCAATGAAATGTGACACCATCCTTTAATAAATGTGTAAATGTATGGAATTTATCAACCAATTAATAAATGAAGTGTCAAATAGATTAGATATTTCCCTATAAACTATGGAGCTGCTTCAAATTAGAAGGCGGTGGAATTTTATTAATGGATTTTAATTTGGATGTATTAACTTCAATGCCTCTATTAAAGACAATGAAGACTCAAATTTTTCCTGAAGTGACTCCAAAAACACACTTCGTAGGATTGAGTCTAACTTGGTATTTTTACAGTCTCAAATATATTATAGTTTTGGTCTTTGATTTACCTAATATGCTATCAACATATTATTCAATAATGTCATGCATCATATCATGAAATATGATAGTCATGGCTCTTTGGTATGTGTCCCCAACATTATCGAGACAAAATAACATAACCTGATAACAAAATGTTCCCCATGGGGTGGTGAATGTTGTTTTATGTTAGTCTTTTGGCACAATCCTAATATGGTTGTATCCTAAAAACCCATCCATCAATGAAATCATTTCATACCCCACTATGGAGTCAACTATCATGTAAATTTTTGGTAGAGTAATGTCATCCTTGGGGAAATACTTGTGTATATCTATGAAATGTGTATAGATTTTGATTCCTTCTAGATTTTTACTGATAGGGACAACATTTGAGATCCACTCTGAGTAGTTAATTGGTTAAATACATCTCACTTATTAATTTTTCCCAACTCTTTCTTTACTAATAGAGTAATACAAGGATGTATCTTACATAATTTATGCTTCACTCGCTTAGCATCATGATGTATAATAAGATGGTTTATAACTAAGGTGGGGTCTAAACCTGACATGTATAAATAGGCCCAAGCAAAGATGTCAACAAATTCACTCAAAAGGGCTATAAATATTTCACACTCCTCCTCAGTGAGGGATGCACTTAATTTGATCCATTTTAGGTCATCAGTAGTACCAATATTGAATTTTATAGTGTCTTTTATAAGGAGATTCAAACCATCCTCCAAATTAGTTAGCAATGATTTGAATTGGCCTATAATTGTAAATTTTTCTATTTTGACTGGCTCTTCAAGTTCTCCTAAATAAGATGAATCAAAATTTCCCAATGGAAAGGATGGCCAAGTTAAAAACATTATTATAAACTCTTGAATAATTTGGTCAAAGGAATTTTATACTTTAGAATTGAAATTAGACCCAAAAACAAGTTCATCATTAGTTGTATCTTGAGCTATTTTTGGGGAAAGGTGAACACCCCCATCTAATGACACTTGAAATAGGTTTTCACCAAAAGAATAACCTTTATCTTTAATTTTACCCTAGTTTTAAACCACCTCAAAGAGGTTTTCACTTTGGGACCTTAATGTTTTATTTATTTATTTGTGGCTAAGGGTGTTCACCCATTCTCTAAAAGAAGCTACAAGATCCAGTTTAATTGGAAACCCTTGTTTGTGGTCTCCTAATGGAACATTGTCTCTTAGGCCTAAAAAATCATAAAAGGACATATCATTATCAAACTCATATACCATCACTATGGATTATTGTTGGTCCTAGACTATAAGTTGAGGGTGATATAGAGGAAGTAGATTATGTCAACTAATTAGAGTAAAGGTAAAAATGACATGAGTTTCAAACATATTGGTATTGGTGAGGTCTTCCTAAGTTCTATGATTTAACTTTAATTCATTATTATCATCATCATCACTAATCATTAGTTTTGGAACATGATTAAGATATATAGGTTTACCCCTATGTAGTTTAAATTTGAGACTATAGGTTCTTTTGTATAGAGTTATAGAGATTATCTCAAGAGTTCCCTAATATTTTAGCCCAAGGCCTCCTCCTTCATAGGATTGATTCTCCATGATCCTATTAGGAATGGGGTATTTGGCATTCTTATAATAGTTAGTATTTTGTCATTATATAACTAGGTTTTATCATTGTAAAGTTGGGATTTTTATTGGCTAGTAGTTGGTGTGAATTTGATTGGAGGTGGACTATGAAGTTTGTCTTTTCCATTTTGTTTCCATTCCATGAAAATTGGCTTGGTTTATGTCTTCCATAGGACTTGGGGTTCTATGTAAGCTTAGCAATGTGAAATGTGTCATAGGCTAAATACTCTCCTAGGCCATTGGTTGAGATGGTAAAATGATTAGATAATTCATGAGGTGGTATATGAGAAGATGAATCAAGGCTATTTAGGTCTATGCAATTAGAATATATAAATTCAACAAGGATTTATTTTCCTTTATCCTTTTTGGGAACCATATCTAAGCCAAAATAATAGTTGTAACTTTTGTAATTTACCTCCAAATGTTTGCAATGTTCGTAGGGCTAAAGATTTCCATTGATGGTGACCTTGATGCCTGAGTGAGAGAACTTGAGACAATGGTGAAATGGTGAAGGTATTACATGTATTTAATGTATCTAAGGTATACCCAAGATCAAATTATATGATAGTTCTAGGTATAGCACATGGAAAATTGTATCGTGGGTTAAGGGCCCAATGATAACTAGCAAGCTTATGGCACCTTTTGATTCTTTCTCTTCATTATCATAGGCCTTGATAGTGATCATTTTAGGAT